>JAUZND010001910.1:0-34243 GCA_034780555.1 Coelogynopora nodosa
TGAATAGCTCGAAACCGGTAGTGCTCTGTCTCTCCGCTGTTTGTACAGGCTCTGCGCTTAGTGCTTACTTATTAATATAATGTTTCTATTCACTAATCGATTAAAATTATTTGACGGTATTAATGATAGTATTATATTAATATATGGTAATAATGCGATTTATGAAAATCGTGAACATTTCGCAAGAGTTATCAGTAATATTTACATATTATTGAATGATACCTAATATTAAAAAAATATTTTTTCTATCTTGATACAAGTATATAGGCTATTTGAATTTCATAAATAATTATCAATAAATCACATTAAATTATTCGATATAGTCTAATACCTTAATGTACCATATGTAAAAGGGCTTTAACCCTTCGTAGTCTACGTGAGCATATTTTGTAGTACTTTTGTTTTTATAATAACACTCAGTATTAAAGCCAGATAATTAATAATCTCAACAACTATGCTAAAGTTCAGTATCCAATCATCAGTGACAAACAGCTCAAAGCTCACCTGCATGTAGACGTTGAGTCGCCCCATCTCGAGCTCGGAGCCAACATCGCCCAGCGCATCCCACATGTGATACCAGAAGCGCAGAGAACACTTGTCAACCATGCCGGCTTCTAACCCGACCAGACGAGGCGACTCCATCAGCGCTGAGTCGCCCGGTCGCGTGCACATGGGACCAATCATAACGTACCTGTTAAAAAAATATATCATACTATATAGTCACTAAGAAAGTAGAATCAATTAATGTTTAAAATATACTTTAAAAGCATATTCGACGTTGGAGAGAGATTCGGACAACGCGGTAATAAATACTAAAATAATAGTTTATCTTTTTAATTATACAATAAATTGGAACATGCTACTTTACATGTATTATGCTAAACTTATCAGTATATCTTTTTAGCATTTAGAAAATCTAATGTGTCTTATTGTATAAGCGTTTGGCATTTGTAAATACTGATTGAGTGAAAGAAATATGAAAATGTAGGTAGGCTCATCTGATGTACTAATAATAATGAAGAACGTATATATCTTTGTGAAAATTAAAAATGGGTGCCCTCAGGGTTGTCGTTCCGTGCGAACGACCATCCTTTGAAACTGAAGTGCTTTTTATAGTTAAAGTTGTGCTTTTTTAGTAAAATATTATGTGCATCTAACTGACGTCTTTCCTCTATGACATTTATTCATGTACGCATACTTTTCAGTTTAAAATTTGAATTATGAGCCTATTATTTGTAAATTTGCACATTTCTGAAAATATATGTTTGTAGAAATAAAGGTCTGGATTGTTTTGTAATTAATTTTTTTATACAGAATGTAAAATATTGACTATAAAGCTAGAAATAATACCTTCAAAATATAACTCAAACAAAAACCTATTAGTGCACCTAAAGTTGAAAACACGACTCCCCTGATTTTTTCCGAGACACCCCAGTTAGATATTACATTATACACATTATCTTAACAACGTTTCAATGAAATGAGATACATTGAATTTCCAATATTTCAAGGAAAGAAATATTAACATAACATCTTTTTTATCCATCTCTAGAGATGACCTGTACCGGTATAACCGTTGTACGGTTGACTTGTACCTGCCGTTGTCATCGCCGCCGGCATCACCAGTCGGCCCAGTGTCGGCCTGCTGCTGGCCAACAGCCGACTGCCACTGACACATGCCGTCCTCGCGGGACGTGTAACCGCATCGTCGGACCCAGTCCGCCGCGTTGAAGGCGCAATTGCCGGTCACGTGTGGGCAGCTCTGCTCGTCGGAGCCGTCGTTGCAGCGCGCTGTCGGGCGGGCGTACATTCCAGATGTTCACGAGGTACATATTTGGCATTTATAATTAATATAATAAATAGATAACTCATCTGTAAAATGATATCTAACGATATATATAAAACGAAATTAAACAGTTAAAAAATATTATATTAAATAATTTTTGATAACATTGTGTGAGCTACGAAAATTGAAAATATTCGATTTGTTCACTCGTTACGGTTTTTTTAAGCTTTAAAAAATTAAAATTATTTTCCTAAATATTTAAATTGTTATTGTTATTGTTATAAAAAATTATTCATGTTATTTGAAAACATCAATAACATGAATTAATAAAAATTATATCCTCATTAACAGTTATTATTTAAACATGACAGAATTCGCTCATTGCCCAAAAAAGAGTTTTCTCTTGTTATAACAAGTTATAAAATGTTTACTTTATGATCAATTGAAGTGCGTAGATCAAAAAATACGTAACTCAATTTAAAATTTAGTTATACATTATAATATAATTATACGAAGTGCAATAGTTAAGGAAATAATTTAATACATAACATATCTTTTTAGTAGATAATATAACAATTATTTTCATTACTAATTATGTTAGTTTTTATATAGTTTTTACCTTTCCCGTCACAACGGAACTTCTCCGGGATGCACTGGTTCTTATCGGCACAGCGAAACTGTCCAGGAGCACAGTCCTGCTCCCAGTCGGTGAGTAGACAGTTCTGCGGAGATTAGGGTGATTTAATATTTTTCGGTGAATTACTTTTTGGATGAATTTGGGCCTTGTAAAACAGAAAAGTAATAGTAACTTCGAAAATAGAGGTTTGTGAAATACTGGGGTTATATTGTATGGCGGTCTTTAGAGAAATAGAGTTCTCAAAATCACATTAGTTCAAATACAATACTTAAAAATCAGAATATGTGATTATATTAGATAATACTTATAATATAGGCTTACTTATAATTAAATGTTAAGATATAATATGTAATAATGTTTTTAAATAAACGATAAGGATAGTGTTACAAATATTCTTAAATTAAGATAACAGAAGAAGACATTGTTGTCGACAATCTGTCGCAACTACAAACTATATATCTGTAAAATAACGTCACCTTTTTTTGGTTCTTCCGAGGTTCTTGAATTCTGTTTTTGATTATAAATAGTTAACTATAAAGTTAATGATATTGATTACTTATAAAGTTATATTACATTTTATATAATTAAAAACGCTAGTTGAAATATTATAACTGTTTTGAGTTATTTATATTTCTTTTTACATATTCCTGAAAATCATAAAGTAAATTATTTACATAAAGTAAAAAAAATAAAGTAAAATAAAATTAAAATAAAAACATTATAAACTAAATCATCTATAAATAAACTTGATGAAGTCATTTTTAAAATGGGCAATTTGTAAAAGATATAACGAACTTCAATATATCAGAGCGGAAATCCTAATTTTTATTCATAAAAAAAGTGCTGGAAAGCATAATATATAAGGTGTAATATCATTCGTTCTGCTATTTAGAACCCAGGTACCTTTATCAACCTGCAATCTTGTGAGCACATCTGATAAGATTCCATACTAATTAAGCCCCCCCCCCCTCTCTCTATATACCCACCTCAAAGGTGATGTCATCCAGCGCAATATCTCCCAGAGTAGAGTAGCTATAGTGGGCGACATCGAAGACCACGGCAAAGTCAAACCGCGGTCCAATGGAGACGCTGGCCTCGTGCCACACGTCGCCCTGGTCGCCGGTGACCCGCCACAGCTTGCTGAGGCCGTCCCGCGTCTTGGAGTAGAGGGTGAGGCTGCCCACGGCCGCGCCGTACATGTGATAGAAGAAGCGCAGTTTGCACATGTAGTTGGAGGCCGGGTACATGGCTGTCTGCAGCTGGGCACGGCTGGTTCTGTCCGGCGTAACAGTGGGCCATAGATTGTGTACTGTCTTAGTTATATGGAATGTAATAGCAATATGTAAATAAATATGGAAGCAAGATGCCAAAAAAGTGGATATCACTCTTTGCATTGGTTTGGGGTTGTATATGGGGTGGTATATGGTGATTTATATAACTGATCATTATAATAGATTGAGTTATTTAAACACAGGAGCAAGTTTTATTTTATTAACATATTTTAAAAATATTCCTAAAATAGTGTAACGATTCAAAGATATTTATAAATTAATTATAGTAAAATTTTTATTAGTTTAATAAAAAAGGCATATAGATCAATCATTAATCATTAATCAATAATCAATATGTAATTAACATTGCATACTCACACGGACTGATTCCTGTAAATTATGCTAAAAATGATGCTATGATTCCCGACTAATGCTAAAATAGTAGTGAATAGAAATAATTAATGTCAGAGTTAATACGCTTTTTCCTGATACTCGTTTCCTGAGTTTCCTTGAATGAATACACTGCAGAGATGTACCATTCAAGACAAACAAAAACCCCGTTTTAAACATTTTTAAAATGGATTCTACAACCAAGCAACTTTATAAAATAATATTATTTCAACAACAATAAAAAAGTTTAATAAGCTAATGAAGCAAGTAAAAAAAAGGTTTTATCTTCAGTTGGTAAAAACGCACGGAAAAGTTATGCAAATTGTTCAGCTTTCACAAAAACATTAAATCGGCCTAACATATATCGAAATTCCCCGCTTTTTCACCTGAGTTATTATAAAATTATAAATTCCCCTTTTGCTACCCCCCGACTGCCTGCCACTCACAGCGACTGGCGGTCCATGATGCTGACCAGTGCATAGTGTCCCGAGGTGTTGCCGTAGGTGTGGTCGACGGCTGGTCCACTCCGCCAGGCCCCGCTGCTCCCCTGCCACCGCTTCCAGTACAGGTTGAGTCCGCTAGAGTTGTGCCAGCCGCAGAAGTCGGCCGACTCGAAGGTGCAGTTGGTGCCGCAGCCAGCCTCATCCTCTCCTGACACACAACGGCCGGCAATTCGTGGGTGGCTTTCAGTTCAACTTATTATTATCAGCATTTTCCAATTTTAGAAGTAAACATTTTATTTAAATGTTTTTTTCCATATATATACATAATTTATTATGTTAACTTTTTATCATAGCGTCGGAAATGTATTGAATTAATTTATTCGTATTTGTTCCATTTAATCATATATACTTCTTATATTATTCTTTACTTCATTTATAATTTTAGGTAATAGCATTGGTTATAGATCTATTCTTAAATTTTCGCTCATTTCCAAAAAATCGGGCTTTTCTTCTTATTCTTATCAAAAATAAAACAATTGAAGCAAAGCATTGAAAATATCTAATATGTTCATTGCCTTGTTGTGTTGTTACAGCACTCTGTATGTTATTTTATATAAAAACACTATGTGCAGTAATAATAAATGTGACACTACTAAGAAACTGCTGGGAATTAATGCAGTAAAATATAATAATAGGGATCCAGCATGTGAATGTTAGTTAGACAAATATTTGAAAAGTCACCATTAAAGTGGATAGAAAAAAACAACAATTTCTTTTTTTTTGGATTTTTTGGCAGGTGGCTCCCCGCATTGATTGAGAACAATTTCATTCACATGCTGTTTAATAACACTGTTTGTACTTTTTGCCGCTTCACAGAGTCTCTTCTTTCTAAATTTTTCGATGTCTTCCTCTGATTCCTTGGCTTATTTATTCAGGTCTTCTAAAAATTGTTCCATTTTCTGTTTTGTTTCTTCATTTTTTGGCAATCTTCACCTCAGTCTCCTGGGATGACTCAAACAGTGTCTTCATCAATTTACTTTCATTGTCAGCTGCTTTGACATTGACACTGGTAGTCTTCTCCAATTCTTTTCTTTTCGTCTTCTTCTGTTTTGTTACAATCAATGTGGATTGTTTGCCCAGAACCCTCTAAAATAACAAACACTGACGACAAAAAAATTCGGGCATGAAAGATGGTATTTTTAGGGCTTAAAAATTCAGGCTTAAAAAATCGAGCATTTTTGGGCATTTGGGCCTCTGTAGGAGGAATGTAATATATCCATTTATTTAGCTAATACGTGAATTTATATACGTCACCAATTTGTACGTGAATTGTGATCTTTAATAATAATGAAATATATATATTATAGATTTATTTTTTACCATATAATTATAATCAATATTTAAAAATTTAGCTTAATTGATTAATTTTCTATAATAATAAATATTGTTTATTATTTCCATTACTTACTAATGGGATAACAGGGGAGTAGTATATACCACATTTCCTTAATTATGTTTAATACCAATATAATGTAATCTACGGTTACAATATACCCTAAAAATATGTTTAAAAAAATGGTATTCATAAATTTTCACATAGTCGATTCTCGATGTATATACTACTCTATGCTTTTTAAAATCTTGCTGTTGTTATATATGTTTAAATATCTCATTTATTTTAATTTGAAATGACAAAATAAAAATATTCACTATTATTTAAACACGTACATGGCAGAACCAGAACAATTTAAAAACTTAATCAACCGGGTCTTGAAAATTAAAATTAAAACTTTTATAAATACTTCTTTCGTGCTTTACTTTTTCGAATGTTTAGAAAAACTTGGTAATATTTTTAAATTTTGTGAAACATGACTATATCCACTGAAATGCGAACAAAATTATTTCTAGTTGTTTTAGAGCTTAAAAGAATATGTTGGAAACAAGTATTAGCCTCTGAAATATGTTGTCAAATATAAATTATATAAAAAACGTTTACGTGGATATATTTTATAATCTTCTTATTAAGTTAGAATATGATATTTATCAAAACAGAAACTCTAAACTGGTCACAATTAACAATAATCACAATTATAATTTTTATTAAATAAAACTATTTCCAAGTCAAAAATGTCAAAAAGTTATCATAATTTATATATATATTTTTTAAACTTTACATTTATCTAACCAATTGAAAAAATAAAAGCAGATTAAAAAATCGACAATGTTTCTGCATATAAAATGCTTTGTTGAAACAAGCAAATTAAAAAGCGCATATCTGCAACCCGGCTACCTTGTGGGCAGTCTGAGTGGAAGTTGCAGACCTTGGAGTTGACGAGACAACTGGCGTCGCTGGGGCACCGGAACATGCCAGGGCCGCAGGGGGAGGGGGTGGGGGGTGGCCGGGTAGGGGCACCGGGCAGGTCGTCTGCGGGGTTTGGGGGAGAGGGGCCGCGCACTATACCTACAATATCTAGATGAGATTCTGCCCTAAATTAAGCCACAATCATAAGATATTGTGTTGTGGTTTGTAAAATGTTGCCCCCTACCACCGTTAAAGTCCTCGAAAGGATTATGAGTTTCTTAAAAGTACACACTAATTAATGAAAAGTAATTGAAAACCTTTTATAATAATTAGATACGTTTTTGTAACTGTGAAAAAAATAAATGTTTGAAAATAACTACATTTCTCAAATAATAAATGATTGCTGACAAATTTAGTCAACAAAATGTTGATCATATAAATAAATCGATATAATAAATCAATATAGTTCACAACAAACTCTAGCGCATGGTGTCATTATTTCATGTTTAATAATGACGATTTGTTGTATTCGTGTGATAGTTTACAAAATTGTCGACCCATTCTCCGTCAAATTTCATTGATAATTAATAAGTTAACAGGTGGTAACATGGGCAATATTACAATTTATAATAAGTAATCATTGTACCATAAATTGTCCAAACATTAATGACAAAATTATACAAACACTAACTTTGGCAAAAAATAGTAGCAAATGTGTATCTATAACTAATTTTAAATAAACTATATTTAAATTAAACGCTATAAAACTTTTATTAAATTGTATTTTATTAAATCGAATTTGATGGGACATTTAATCCTCTATATTGCCATTAATTACATGCGTCAGTTATACTCTATTGCCCAGGTAGATTCTAAGCTACCCTTATATATGTTGAATAACCACCGATCACTTACCAGCCGCTCGCAGACAGCCAGGAGTGAGCGACAGATCATCCAGGGACATGTCCGTGTAGGCCCCGCCGCCCAACTTCGCCTCAATTACCACCTCAAAGTCGGCCCCCCACCCCGGAGTCGCCAGCCTCACTCGGTCCCGCTCCCACCAGTCGGTGCGTCCACCGGACTCGAAGCCGCCCACCAGCAGCAGGCCGGCCTCCGTGTAGTTGGTCCGGATGTAGACACGCAGAGTGCCCACGCGGGTGCCCATCATGTGGTACCAGTAGCGCAGCTGAGTGGTCAGAGTGAGAGTGTAATGTGATGTGTGGCATTGTGTGATTGGTTAGTTCAGAGTGGGATGTGTGACGTGGTGTGATTGGTCAGTTCAGAGTGTGATGATGTGTGGCATTGTGTGATTGGTTAGTTCAGATTGAGGGGATGAGTGAAAGAAAGAAGTAATCGGAGAAAAGAGTTAGGTTGGATGTGTGCATTTTTTACTAACTATATTTATAAACTCAACAAATTAATCAAACATTTATCATATAAACATACTGTATAATTGATAAAAACAGGTTACATGAAACATACTTGGTTAGTCTCCGTATAACTAGCTAACACTTCTGTAAATGGTTCTTGGATTTTAAGTTTTTATTAATAATGGACATTAGTTCATTAACATTATTTTAAATTAACTTGGAACATAACGTTGTATAATATAATCAATTCGTTTAAACGTCTACGTAAACTACCTACAGACCATTTCAAAGTTATGCAGACTCAAAGATAAATGTCATATTTTTATTGCTCTATATTTAAATGATATCTTAAAACATTCACTTTTTGATATAACTTTTGATATATTTGATAATTTGATATAATTATGTAATAGGTCATTAAGTCATGAAAAATGAATTCTTAAATAACACTCGCATTTTTACGTAAATTGTTGGGAAATTTAGTGATTGTATATAATTACACTTTATCAGCAATAACAGAGTTAATTATCTAACTTTATTAAACTATAAATCACCGTAAAAAACCTTAAATATTGAATAAGACTCATTTAGACATCTTTTAATTTTTTTTGATTAAGACACTTCTAATCACGTATAATGATTCTTATTAACATTGTAAATATATATATATATAAATATAAACCGTTAGCCAGGAACACAAGCAAAAACAAGTAATACGTCAAACAGTTCAGCCTGAAAAGTATACGTTCCCGAATAACCATAATTTTTTAAAATAATATTACTAGCCTTAAATTAAAATGTTTATAATAGGCTATATAAATATATAGTGTATCAGTGTTACCATATTATTTAACAACTAAAGTATGCGCGTCTGTTGAGAAATAACCTATAAGTAAATGAAAGGCTTACCTCACAATCAGTGGAGGAACCTTTGATCACGAACGATCTCAAACGAGCCCTGTCACCAGCCTTCAAATCTCGCGAACTTGCCGTAGAAGCGTAAATATAGTGACCTAATGATAGAATAGAAGGTATAATATATTGGTGAACTCATTGAAATCTCATTGTTATAAAGTATGTTATTTAATATTTGAATGAAATTATTAGCTGAAAACTGGGCTACGACTAACACTAATTTTGTTCTGGACGGATAAAATAAAAATTTGATATAATCTAGAGTATGGACTTCAAGCGCTAGGCACTAATTAGATTAATAGAATAAACTGGTTAAATGGCAAAAAGTTTAACACAATGAAAGTTATATATATCATTATAAACAAATGAATAATAATATTAAATGTAGATTTTGAATTTTTAATCAAGTTAGAAGTTATAAAAATACATTAACATGAAAGAGTTAAACTCCTCAGACGTTTTTTAAGTTTTCATTCAGAAAATACATTTTCCTAGAATAATTATTCAGGCAAATGAAAGCACCGACAATTTTATCTCAATATTCCTTTTAAAACGGAACATCACATCCCGCTGCAACTGGCCAGTCAGCCAGCACTGCACCACAATACCTAACGCGGTCTGTGTGGTGTGATCAACCTCGGGAATGGAGCCGCCCTGCGACAATCCAGCCACCGTGAAGCTCCAGTTGAACTCCCCAGTAACGTCCTGATTCCAGTCGGCCGTGCAGATGCCGTGCTCGAAGTCGCACCGACCGGGGTAGACCTGACACTGGGCCACCTGCCACCGAATTGAAGAGATTAGAGAGATTCTCGCGGATTAGTGAGTAATCAAATAGTGAAACATCTGAAACTTTATATATGGGAACCATCTTATTTATTCCCATAAAATTGCATATCATTTTATTAAATTTCTATATGATTACATAATATACTCGGAATGGCTGCAATACTCAAAATGTATTTAAGTCTATTATAACGGATAGATATAATAATTTACACAAATATTTTTCTTCACATACATAAAACCAAATAAAAGTGAGGAAAAATATCTATTCAAAAATAAGTTGTGTTCCTTATTTGCAGGGTAAATATATCTTTATTATATATTTGTAAAACTACATAATATTTTTACCGACAACGATAGCAATGAAAGCACCCAATGATTTCCTTTTATAATATAAATTTAATTAGATATATGAATATATTTTCAAAATACATATTAGAAATTGATATAAAATATTTACCAGTAAATCACTCAATCATATTTAATTCTTAAATATATATTTATATAGGTATGATATTGTACATAACACAATGATTCCATCTCTTTATTTTCGCTATTGGTTATTGTGAAAATGTTTTTCTAAAAAAACGAAGTCGTTAATAAAAATAAGAGATAATAACAAAATCGATAGTATTGCGACACACTCATGAAAACTAATGACTATTTTAAAATTATTTTACGATAGTCAAATTTGGAAAAATATTTTGATATTATATAAATATTTATGAGTATTTGTTAAACTAAATTAATTAGCTGTGTGATATTATGTGAATTTTTAGAAAACAAATATCTATTTTTAGGCAATTTAAAAGATATATCATCCCCGATGTACACATATTTTAGACCTTAAACAATTTACGCAACAACTACACAACAATGTATTCAATGATGTTCTTTATGACGTGAGAGTATACATGTAAAACAGGTAGTCATTGAGTAATAATGTACCAAGCAAATAAACGGTCAAATAAACAAATCAAATAAGTAACATACTACGAACTGCAATTTATAACCATTAGTCGCAGCAATACACAATTTGAAATAGTAATTTTTAAATAGGTAAAAAAATAAATAAAGACGTTGGTATACAATTTAGTAAACAATTATGGAAATAGTGTCCTTACTCTAAGCATAACATAAATACAGAAAAACGAAAAATATTATTTGTAACTATTGATTTATAAATTAATTTATTACAATTAAAAAGTATAATACTATTAACTACTATGAAAACTGTGAAATTTATTTTATTATTATTTATTGTGAACTTTAAAATTAAATTATGAACATGAACATTCAAATTAATATTCTTGGTTCTAAATACTTTAATATCAGGAAGATTTATAATTATATTAGGAATCGGTTAGTCAAAAGCCGCCATTTTGGTTCTGCACAAATATAGTTTCGATCACGGCAAAATACTCCATTTCCGGTTTTTGTAGCCAACTCAGGTCGTAATTAGGTTAGATTTAATTAATTTCTAAATATTGATCATTACATCAGCCTTATTTATCGATTGTCTGTATGCAACATAAATTGTGATTGCACGTGTCCCTCGCCCGACAAAAGCAACGTATTAATAATATCATAATACGGAGACTGGCTACAACTATTGCTGTAAGTATAGGACTCACTAGTTCATCCGAGCCGTCGCCACAGTCGTCCCCGAAGTCGCAGATCCCCCCACGGTTCACACACACCCGGTTGGCGCAGGTCAAGTGGCCCGCCGGGCAGGGGTGGGGGCTGGGCTGCGGCGGCCGGCAGTCCTGGAAGCTGGGCTGGTCCAGAGCCGTGTCGCCGAGGAAGTGGCGCCCCCTGCGCACCTGGAACTGGAGCCGGAAGTCGGCCCGGGCTCCCAGGAAGACGGTCCCGCGCTGCCAGGTCTTCGCGCGGCCCCCGCTGCGGTACCAGAGCTGGGTGGGGCGAGCCTCGTCTCGACCTTGTACCAGTACCTGCATCGGGTCAATTGACCCAACAGACGTGTCTGATCGTTCGATTTCTACTAAAAATCTACTAAAGCTTTCCTTTTTGAAAATGTATTTTCTACTAAAATTCTACTAAGACTACAAGTGCCAGACTGGTGACATTATAACTTGCTGTTAACAATTATGGCGTCATTAATGATAAAAATGCCGTTAAAAAACATATTTATTCAATCTGTTATTTGTTAAAACATTTGTTTGACTATTACAATGATTATGACAATGACTATTACAATGACTATTACAATGACTATAATAAAACCGGAGTATAATTTTTTAATATAAAAGACAATGAATATATTTGTTCAATAAAATTTGTTTTGTCAAATATTAAAACCATAATGTGGATTAAATCTCACAAACAAATAATTTTAATAATATGAGTGTTCATTATCGGCAAATGTTATCAAATGTCCATAACAAATTTATCAAAAAAGAATAAAATTAGTAACATGGTACAAATGATGACGTCCACAACGTTAAGCAAAGGAATTAATTAAAATTTGATTAAAATTATTAAAATTACAATTTAATTATACCTTTTCAACAGTAGATTTGATTTAGATTGTGTTAGTGTACTCCTACTCCCTTACAAGTACGAAAAAACTATTGAAACAAAAAAATAATATTGAATTATTTGGAAGATACGAAACAGAAAGGTTGGATGTACGAGATTGAGGGCAAGAAAAAAATTAAGTAATCAAAAAAACCAACAATGATGTGATTTTAACAAATTAGGAATAAATTGGTAACACATTATAACTTATAATTTTCCGAAATAATTTAATGCAATATTTTAAATATTTTTCTGTGATAAAAAAACGCTCACCAACCATCTAGTTTTACATAAAAAACGAAATATACATTTCTCTATAGCTACTGTAAAATATACCGATAGCCACAAGTCCCGTCCGGCAATGGAACTAAGTCAGCTGCTATACCTGCAGAGAGCCCACATACGGCCCGTAGGCAAAGTAGGCGAACAGCAGTTTACACTGGGGCCCAGTCTGGCCAAGATAGGGGCTGGTCAGATTGGCCACCGCACTCGCCTCGCCCAGCGAGTTGTCTGCGTAGACGAAGTAGCCGTCGGGGTGTCCGTCGGCGTTGGCCGCGGGCAGGTAGGCCAGGTCCTTGGGCGGCAGGTCGGTGGCGCGTACCCGCTGCCAGGTGAACTGCCTGGGGCTGTAGCTCATCGAGCTCGACGTCGACTTGGGGTAGTCGGGGTGCCAGTTGCAGAAGCCGTCGTTAAAGTTGCAGTCGGTGGACGCTGTCAGTGGAGGTGCGTTCATCTTTCACACAACATCCTTCTAGGTTTGTTTTTGTTGTTTAGCCTATTTATCTATTTACCGTTATATATATATATATATATATATATATATATATATATATATTTATAAATATGTAGCGGGTGTTCCAAAATTAGATATTTACAGCTGTTACTTTTTTTGTCGTGAAAGTTATGAAGTTTTAATTGTAAGGTTATACATTTTTAAGTGATATCGAAGTTAAATAATCTTGAGATACCTATAACATTAACTTACTGCATTAAAACATAAAAACTATACACCTACTTTTCATTAAAAAAAATATGCTACTGTAAGTAAACCCATTGTTGAAACACTCCGCATAATATATAATTATATTATTTAATTTTTAAATATTATCTAATAATGTTACAATTATCTAGTGATATCATTAATAAATGTGTTAGTTTCTTTGTTTCTGGTTTCATTCATTCTTCACTGAAAATAACATTTACTCCATTCCAAGTATATTTACACACACCAACTAATTGTTTACTTTATCCGTATTTGTATTATTTTTATATAAGAAATTTCATTCCTGCAGGTTTCGCTTCAGTTTATTTTAAAATTATCCGACGCATAGTAAAGTTCGTTCGTAGAGATCAGACAAAATTCACCACTCTTTTTTCTCAAATGTATTAACTTTATTATTTTAATGTAACATGTGAACTTTTGAATATAAATCTATTTGTAATTTTGATTGACGAATGTCATAAATCGATATATAATTGCTATCTGAATAATTTGTTAACTAATTAACTATTTTTGTTTAATATTACTATATCAGAAAAACTGTGACAAAAATCCATATACAAACATTACAAAACTTAATCAAAATAATCAAAACTTAATAATTTTTCTTAAAAGATAGTTATTAAGGAACTAAATATTTATGCTGGTGGTAAATATAGAAATAGATTTTTTTCTCAACATTTGGAATATTCCCATAGGTCGTCAGTTTTCTATAAAATTGTCATATCTCTATTTTTTCTGAGTTTGTCAGTACATCTTTGTAAATAAACAAAATTTTAAAAATTTAAGCTTCAAAACACAACTCAGACGAATTGTTACTTTCTATGTTAAATTTGAATTCACTTTGGGAACGGGATATCGTAAATAAAATAGGCCATAGCCACAAAAGTAGATAAAATATGGACATCTTGGATACTTGGAGACCTAGATTTTAACACTAATTTGTTTGTGCGAATATGTGGCTAAAATAAATAGTAGTTCACGGATCCGAATGTAGGTCAAATATAGACTATTATAGAAAAAGCCATATTAGATACGTTGAGACGTAAATTTTGATATCAAAATTGACTCTCGTCGATATGTTGTTCCTATAATGAATATTTCGATGAATGTGAGGCAGAGGTTGTAATATAGTTGTATAATGTGAAGCTATAACGCAAATATAAATAATACTTTCACAGTTATTACAATACAGCTAGGTATTTTATAAAAAATACATTCATTTAAAATTCAGAAATATATTTTTGTAAGTGTAAAGTTGTTACAGCACTTAACAGTACCTAAATCTATTCAACTCTTTAAAATGGTTAAAAGATAAATATAAACCTAGGAGTATATATAAATTAAAAATTTTTAAATAGTATGCTCTTATACAAAAGCCAACTATATTTGAGAAAAATAAATTCATCAGCCGAAAGTAGTTCTATTTTGTGATTTGTCATGAAGAATTGTTTTTAAAAATTGAGTTGGACTGTATTCAGTGTTCTAATTGAAATATGTTTTTATATATTTAAATTCTATCGTACACATATTATGTTGTAATTTATAACAAAACTCGAAATTGTTCCTTTGCTGTGTATGTTGATAATGATACAGTCTGTTACAAAATGCTTAATTGATTTTACAGTAAACTTCTTTCATCAATATTAATAAATTAACAAAACATGTATGAATGCACAGTTTTCTGCAATCGGTTAAACCATGTACTCAAAAGCAAAATGGTAGCTCGGGCGAAACTTTTGACAATATATAAGAGACAAGATGACGCTGCACCATGAAGATGCGCCATCTACACCATCTGTTCTTAGATGTGTTGAACAATTTCCCCCAACCGAAAATATCAATAAACTAGAAGTTGAGAGTGGCCGTCCAAAAACTGGAAGTTTAGTGGAGATGACAAACAGAAAACGCTGGAGCCGGCAATAACACATAATCCAAATACTTCCAATCGACAAATCAGAAAGGATATCAACCTCTCATTTATAAGTTTTTTAGGTGTTTAAAGAAGATGAAACTTCAGAACTAACAGATGACGACAATGATAGCGGCACAATTTTAAGTTTATCTAAATCTTTGCAATATAATTCTATTTTATGACGAAGCTGTTTTTTTATGTTAATGGCAGTGTGCACAAACACAACCTGAATTATTATTCAATTAAAAATTAAACATTTACAAAATGAATGTTGTGAATGCTCAGAATAGGACAGTTGACTATGTTTTTAATTTCAAGACAATGATTGGAGAACGACACTATGAGGTTCCTAAACAATACCGTAACAACACTAAGATATACGAACAAGTTCGTGCCTCACCGCACTATAGCCTTTGTGTCATTATTTCTGTGGGAGAAAGTGTATCAACACAGGCCGCCTAGCAGACATCAATTGAATTGAATTGAATCAACGCATTGAAGCAGAAATCAATAGTTTGCCTGCAAACACCTGTTAAAATGCATGTACCACGTCTTTTTGCACTAGAACGAATAATACATTTAAAACGACAGCTAGTAGTTTGAACATCAACTAAAATTGACTTGGTTTTCATTTTGTTTTTGAACTTTTTTGCTGTCTTTAATTTAGATTTTATTTACATTTACAAATACGATTTATATTGACTTTATAATAATTTAGCTCTTCAAAAAAAGTAATGTTCTTTTGGAACCCCTTGTATATAAATCGTAAATAACACTTCCATCGACAATTTAGCCAACTAACATTCATAAGTAATTAATGCCTATACTAAATTTAAAATCACTTACCACAGCCGATTTCATCAGAAAAGTCGCCACAATCGTCAATAAAGTTGCAGACCTTGTTCCGCGGAATACAGGTCCCCCTATTCTTGCAGGCGTGCTGATCCACCTCGCAGGGGTGGGGTGTACCGGCTGGAGCTGATGGTGTTGGCGGACTCGTGGGTGCCACAGGCATTGGGATGTTTGAACTCAGCACGTCGCATTCAGGAGTCAGTGTCACATCATCCAGAGCCAAATCGGAGGCGTAGGCATCACCCATAACTCCCTCGAAGATTATTTGAAAGAGGCTCGATTCCTCAAAAGTTATCACCTGCCGGAGCCAAACGCTTCCCTTATTTCCGGATATTGTTAGATATGTTCTGGTTGGTGGACCATTTTTATAGATACGGGTGTGCACACGAAGGCTTCTAACATGACGACCATTCATGTTATAATAGAAACGAAGCCGACACTGATTAGCTCGGCCAACACTAGTAGCATTAATAGGTTGACTAACCAACCAAGCCGTGTAACCGTAGCGAATAACATCTGAGTCCATAAACATATAGTATCCCTTTTGATCTCCTCGACTATGGTCCGCTATTGGGCCAGTTGCCCAATCTAGTGACCCTCCCTGGCGTCGTTCCCAATCTACATTGTCTTCAGTGCCATTTACTCCTTGGCGGAAAATGCCCAGACCGTATTCAAAGTCTTCCTGAGTATAGCGTAAGCAAGCACTGTTTTGTTCATCTGTATTGTCGCCACAATTGTCAGTAAGATCACATAACCTATCAATGGATATACAGGCCTCCGAGCGGCGACACCAAAAATATTTTCCCGAACTTGTATCACACCTGGAAGCACGTGGTGGAGGAATACAGTCAAAAAATCTAAATTCATCTAGAGCCACTTTTCCAATATACCAATATGATGGGGAATTTTCAAAAAATAAACGAAAGCTTTCAACGCGCTGTGAAATTCCAACAGTCATTGTTTTCCAGTCAGTACCCATGTCTCCATCCTCTTGCCATATAACCACTTGTTTGGTTGAGCTGCCGTCTGACATAGACATTCGTAAAGAAAGAATGCCAGTCATGCTTCCTGACATGTAATATGAGAAGCTAAAATGACAGTCAGCGTTTACAACCGTGTACAACGGACTGACTAATCTGGCAATCTTTTTAGAGACAGTTTGCGAACTACTCTGAATGTACATGTAATGCCCATTTGAAGTTCCTTTGCCGGCGTCAACAGTTGGTGCTTGATCTCTATTAGCATCGGTACTATCACCACTCCCACGTGTCCAATAAAACTTATCCGGATTTGTTTCTTCATAACCACACGAATCTTTTTCGAAATTACAATCTTGTAAAATCGACGGAAGTGCTGTTGGTATTGGTCTGTCTTTCCCTGCGGAACATTCAGGTGTAAATGTGATATCATCAATAGCCAGTGATGTTTTAACAATCCTTCCATAAATACCTTCAACAATAACTAGAAAGGGAACTGGAAAACTTAAAGTGACTTCGGCACGTTGCCATTCATTTCTGCTAGTTCCTGTTGCTGACCATCTGTACTCTATCGTTTCAGCAGAAATGTCTCTGATTCCAACTTTCAATTGACCGTTATTAAAACCATACAAATGATACCAAAATCGCATTTTGCAACCATTGTTAGAGCCAAGAAAGTAACGTATTATTGCACGATCACCCCATTTCCTGTAATAGTTGTATGCTAGGTATAGATACTGACCAGTGCTATTTCCAAACGTATGATCTGTCGCTGGTCCCTTCCTTGTTAAGTAGTCTTTAGAGCCTTGACCATGAGACCAAAGAAAATCTACATCTTCATCTGAAGACCAGCCACAAATATTTTTTTCAAATGTGCACTGTGTATAGTCTTGACACATGTGAGGAGACTCATCAAAACCACCTCTGTCTCCTCCAAAAACGCAGCAATCGACCTGTAAGTCACACAATAATTGTCTGCTGATACAAGCGCCACCTGGACATTGAATTTGAGCAGTACGACAATCTCCAATCTGGCTCTTTGGAAGAGCGCAATTATCAAATCGAATATCATCTAATGCCATATCTGCTAAAGTTCGCATTTTGAGAGGCGTTCCTGTAAAAGTTACTGAAAAATTTTGTGAACATGACGGAATTTGTAAATCGGCTTGGTTCCAAACGTCCCCTTGATTGCCGCCAATTTGCCAAATAGTTTTTTCTTCTGTACGGCCATTTATATTCTGACGCAATGTTGCTTCTAATTTACCCATTTGTAAACCATACATATGATACCAGAAAGAAAAACGACACTGACCGCCAGATAGAGAAAACTGAGGACTCGTTAAAGTTGCAGTTTGAACACGCATTCCAGACGTGGAGTCAGCACCGCTATCAACAAATACATATTTTCCACTTGGACTATTCAATGTGTGATCAACCGATGGGCCAGTACCAACGTTAACTGTGCTACCACTGCCAATATTCCAACCCAAAGTTTTTATTGCACCGAATGGAGTGAGAATCGAACTGCTGCGCCATCCACATAGAGTTCCCTGCTCAAAGGTACAAACAGAGGGGCAATTCTCCTCGTCACTCAGATCAATACAATCTGTACGAAAATTACAGAAAAAGTTTCTAGGAATGCACTGTCCATCACGACAGGCTCTTTCTGATGGTGAGCAGATAAACTTTGGTGGTGGAGACATGGTTGAGGCAGATGAAAATGAGGTAGTTTCAAAAGGGTTAGCAGTATTGGAGCCAGCAGGAATACAATCCGTAGTAAATGAAACGTCGTCGACAGCAAAATGTTGTAGTTTTCCTGGAGATGATATGCTTGAAAGAACTGAAATTATTATTTTAAACGATTTTGACTTTTCATTGATCGGTATTTCCACTCGACTCCAGACATCTTCTTGTACGTATTTTGTGGTCCAAATTAATCTGTCATTGTTACTCTTGTCCGGATAATTAATGAAAACACGAAGACTTCCACCAGATGTGTCAAAAATATGACAAAAAAAACGAATTAAACATGTTTTCCCCTCTGCAACAGGCAGGAACATTGTTTTAGTCATTATAGTCGCTGCTTTTTGCTTTTGAGAAGTGTCGAAGAAAAGAAACTGACATGAGCTGTTGTCACAGGTGTGATCAAAGGATGGACCGAAGCCGTATTGGTTTCGTATCCTACCACTTGTAAGACTCCATGGCAATAGTGAAGACGGTGCATGGATCCAATTACACATGGATCCCTCAAAGTTGCATCGCTCCTGGTAAGCTTCACAATCTTCCTCGTCAGAATAATCATAACAGTCATTCTGGAAGTCGCATATATATGATCGACTAACACAATGTCCATTGTTACACTTAAATTCGTGTGGAGAACACGTCGAATTTTTTGAGACAGCACAATTTTTAAAACTAATATCGTCCAATGCCATATTTGCTGACATAGAAAAATGATGGGACTCAATTTGAATCTTGAATCCTGGTCTTCTGCGTCCAATACCAATGGTTAAATTTTTCCATTTATCATTGGTGTTTGTATAAAACGTTGCTAATCGACGATTAAATCCAATCTTTTCCACGAGATCTATAATAACAAGGCCGCCAGTAATACCGAATCTGTGGTACCACAAAGTCATGGTACAGTCTACATCGGTCATGCCATAGCTGGGCGAGACAATTGTGGCCCTGGATGCAGTAGAGCCACCATTATCAGAGTCGACAAATATATAGTGGCCATATGTAGAGTTTAGTGTATGATCCAACGCAGGACCTTTGCTTTTGGCGGCTAACGTTCGTTCCCATTTGTATCTAAAAAGTATATATATATATATATATATACATATATTGTATACAGCAAGAAAGGTATTAAATATTCACTATATATATATATTTGTTAATAATTCAGACGTTCACAGAAAAGTTAAATATATATTGTATAAAAACATTTCCCATAAAGTACTAATCGCGAATGAATTACATAATATAAAATAATTTTACAATAAAAAATATACCGAACATGAATGTTACAAAGCAGTTTTTATGTACAAAAAAATAACGATTAAAAATGCACTAAAAAGAATATAATCAAAGAAAACTTCATATTAAAGCAAAGTGGAAAATTGTGCTGAACTTTTCAGCAAAAATGAATTCTGATAATTATGGACAAAATAAGCTTCATGGAATACGTAGACAAATAATTTACACCATAATTTTTCGTGTGATTTATTAATTGTTAGTTTGTGTTAAATGATGAAGATGATTTTTAGAATATCTATTCTGTATTTAGCTGTGATGATGATGCAGGCTCGAAATGATTCTTCTATGTATTACTGTGATATGGATCAAATTATGTTCCGATAATGAATGGACCCGAAATGTCAATTTTTGTAAGGTGATAGTGTGAGCTATAATAACCGATGTTTTTGTTGTTTAAGCTTTATGCAGATTATAAGTTTGATTGTCTAGTAGTATAAGATGTTGCACAATTGATAGTTATTTCTTTGTAAAGAAGACAATTATTGTTTTGATTCCTAACATTTGCTGTTTGACCTAGAAGTTCAACATACGTAAACTATTTAATCTGTGAGCCTCATTTTTATGGCTATCAAAAATCATTTTAATGGGTTTTTCATGTAGGGAAGTTAAAAATGGGATTTTGGATTATTATTCTTTGTAAAAAGTTTGTTATTTTTGGATTACACGGTTTGATGAGATTGAATGTGGTAACCATTTGTATAAGTTTATCAGTTTTTGACAGCTCGTTTGTTACTGAGAGAAAGTAACTTGATGATTCTTCAAACTTGTTTTATGTGATGTGGGTGGCGAGAGTTACATGAATACTGAATGAAAGTTTGTTATCGTCATTTTTTAGTTGAATATTCAGGAATAGAATTTATTTCTAAAGTTGTTAAGTTTCAATTGAAAATTAAACGTGTGGATTTATGTTGTTAAAGTGGTTAAAGATATGAGATCGCTTATGTATATTCACGAGTTGAGAATGTGATGGTCCATGCAACTGTCATCAATATATCCTTCGCATATTTGAGGTTTGTGGTGTTTTGGAAGAATCTGGTAAGCTGGTCTTTTGATATGGTCTGTGAAAATAACAAACAAACTTTCTGTTGATAAATATTTATTAATATAGTTAAAACAGACAGACAGCAGGT
Organism: Coelogynopora nodosa; assembly: GCA_034780555.1. Classification (NCBI taxonomy): domain Eukaryota; kingdom Metazoa; phylum Platyhelminthes; order Proseriata; family Coelogynoporidae; genus Coelogynopora; species Coelogynopora nodosa. The sequence goes on from JAUZND010001910.1 coordinate 21,349, forward strand.
TTTAGAATATTTTTATTTAAATTGTATAGTTTTATGTATCAGGTTTACAAATGTTTATTTACTAGATATAACATTTCTTATATACGTATACGATAAAAAAGAATATTGTCTTTATAACCGCTTTTTTTTAAATATTTTGTATAACTACAAAAAACTCTATAGTGAAAAGAAAATAAACTTTTCGATCATTATACATATTTGCATTTCTACTAATAAAATAACAGATTTTTCAACGGAAAATAACGACACGTACTTATACAATGATATCTCAACACCAACCTGCCATAGCTGACATCCCTCCAGCCGCAGAAGCCCTCCTCAAAGTTGCACTGACCGCAGCCTTTCTCGTCCGACTGGTCGGCACACTGCCCCCTGAAGTCGCACCGCTGATAGTCGGGGATGCACTGGCCCCCCGTGGCACACAGCCACAGCCCCCGACCGCAGGGGGGGGCGGTACTCGGGCCCGGGGAGGGGGGAGTGGGTAACCCGGTTGGCAGGGGATCTGTGTGCACCTGCAGAGCGGGGTGAGTACAGACTACCATGACTGTCATTTGTAAGATTAAAAATACGTGAATTTATATTTAATATGGCATTAGCTATATAGAAACCATGCTACACTTAGTTCAATTGAAAACAGTGAACCATGACTATGCATGGTGGACATTTGATAATTAAATAGATTGAAATAGACATGAAATAAATTATTAAAAAATATATAATTACACATTTTTAAAATGAAATTCGGACTGGTACTTATTCTAATACTAATGATTATAATGTTATTGAAAGCAAATTTAACGAAATTTAAACAAGTACTTAATATATAATCAATTATAATAAGAAACATGATTAATATGTTAATTGATTAAATGTTATTATTACTACTATCTATATTGCTTATTGTATGATTGATTTTTCCTATTTAACTCATTATTTCCAATCAAATTTAAAATATTTAATTATTTTTATGTTATAATTTTAATCAACACTGTAAGTGTTACTATAAAAAAATTTAATTGTTGTAAAAAAAATATATTGGAAAAAATCGATTTATCGATTATAGCAATAGTATTCATATAATGGATACTTTATGAATGTAATTTTGCTTGAAAAGGGTTTTTGTATAAATAAAATCAAAACCATGGATGCATAATGTTTGTATTTTTTTATAACAAATTTGGACTGGTACACGAATTTTTGATCATAATTGAAAAGTGAATATAGGCTATACTAAAGTTCAACACAGTTATCAATTTTATTCAGCTTCTGTCTTTTGATTTCTTTTTATAATCAATAATGCTAACATTGGTAATCTATATTAATATTACTTTACATAATTATTTAAAAATATATAATTTACCCTAAATTTGATATGTTTAAAATTTTAAAATAAGGAAGATCAGCAGGGTGATATTCAAATTATAAAAATTTGTTTTAATACTGCTTTATTAAAATCGATTATATAATGCTAAGTTTGTCAATGAATCGTAACAATACACCCTTAACATACTAAAAAGATGAGCAGCCAATCATATACACCACCCGTCAAGACGGAGACTAACAAACGCGCTCAGTAACATTTTTCGGAACAGATTTTTTAAACGTTATTTAAAAATTGCAAATGCTATTTTTTTTTACAAGTTTCAAAGTTGCATGAACAGCCAATAAAAAGAACGGTAAAATAGAGCCAGGCGGAATCATTCCAAATAACGAATGATGTCTTGTTTTTATAAAACATCAAGAATACGTAACCAAGATTTGTTGGAATATTGTAAAAGAAAATTCAAGACTTTTGTGGGACTTTCGCTGTAAAATTTATGAAAAAACAATCACATTAATTCTTCTGTCGAGAAATATTAACCTGACAGACATTGTTATACTATTTATAATATTATACATACAAAACATTTAAAACCAACATTACAAATAAGATAATTAGGGAAATAAATAACGAAGGCTCAAAATATATTTATATAAAACTGAACGTTTTAACTACAGAGAAATTAAGAATAAATTGTTTTAAAAGTTTAGTCTTTTTTAAATGTGTTACAGTATATGACAATTAGCATTTTTATAAAAGTAGATATTATAAGATAATACTGAAAATACCGAAAATTGTTAAAGTTAAAGTTTAATATTTTCTGATACTTATATAAACATTTGATTATCTCTTTCCATACTTCCTTTGTGTAATTCTTTATAAATATGTTTAATACACTTGGGCTGTACATATATATTTATTAATATAACATATTATTACTTTTTAGTATTTACAAAATATATATTCAACCACAAGATCATTCACAACTTTCAATAACTTCTGGACAGCCCGCACATACATATTTCGTTCATAAACAATAGTTCGTACAGAAAAGTCGAATTCAAAAAGAAACTTTTTCGAGGGTGTGATCATTTTAATAGTTTATTTTCATCTTCCAGAGTTTTCGAGAACTCTCAAAATATAAATTTAAGGACATTTCGGTAGTTTTTTCAGGGGTCCCCATCGAAAACCCGTAAATATATAAGCCCAATAGTAACAATACTTGTAAATAAATAATGTTATTAAATGCAACCCTGTTAGGAGGAGCCCTATAATAGCTGCTGACCTGGCAGCCGGCAGAGAACGTGACGTCATCAAGCGCGATGTCGCCCTCCTGTCCGACGCCCACAACCCCCTCAAAGACCACTCGGAAGGCGGTGAAGGAGACGAGTCCGACCTCGGCGCGCTCCCAGAAGTTGCCGAGTTGCCCGATACGCTGCCATACTTGCTGCGGGGGGGCGCCCGACACCTGCCCACCACAGGGAGAGATTGTACCGCGCGGTGACACCGGGTCAACTATTTCACTATATTTACAATAGCCAAGTTTATTGTTTCTAAGTGCTGACATTTATTTGTTGAACTTTCCTCTGTTGTAACACATGTCATGCCGCGTATATATTCTCTATGCTACTTTAGTGAACTGGTTGATAAAGATAATGTAAAACGATAGGTTTGTTGATTTAAAAGAATAAATTTATTTATTAATAAAACATAACTCAGTCAAAACTAATGAAAGATATTTAAATGAAAAATATACATAAGTATATATATATATACACAAATATACATAATATATATATATATATGTTTTTAAAATATAAATATTAAATAAATAGATATAAATTAATGTTGCAAGCTATACGTTGTTACAGAAACGATGTTAAGTAAAAATTACAATACCTTCATTTGCTTACATGTTTCAGAATAGTTACGTATATAGGTTTGTAAAAAATAAAAATCAATGATACTGATTGAATAACATGTTATTTACAAATATTAGCAGAGAATGAATAAAACAAATACTATTTTCAGTACTATATCCAACCTTTTCTATATCTTATCTTATTCATTTACGACTAATAATTCTACAAAAAATGTTCTTAGACAATGAATATCATTGACTTTCATTTACTGTAACTGATATTTCCTTACTTTATCTGAAGAACAGGTCTATACAATGTATCAAAAATAATTGCATTAAGTATTATCAAATGTTGTTAGAGTCTTTCTATATAACGGTAATTATAAAATGTGTAAACTAAAAAATGGTATATTAGAAATTTTATAATAAATATATTACGTCTAATTGCACATCCGGATATTTCAGCTCCAATTAATCTATTATTGTAACACCGATATTGGTTACACGATCCAGATTCAAAAGCGTCATAATAAAGATCAAAATGGTTTTTAAAAAAAATTAAATAATACATTAATTTTTTTAATTGTTTTATTATGAATTTTAATTCGTAAATAGTTTATTACAAACCTCGGGTTTTTGTCTATTTCAGTATAAAAATATTTCTTTTGATGACAATAATTTCTTTTGCACAATATATATGTATAGGTTTTACGTGAATATATATATATCATATATAGCTATTAAATACATCAATTGACATCCTTTTTAAACATGATCCATCTGTCCTTTCAATATTTGTAATATATTATTTCAAGCATTTGATGAAATTATGACAAACGTTTCGCATAAATTATGAAAATTATTAAAATCGATATATAGCCTGCACTGTGTCTGTCTGTATTACACTTGACCCCAGGTGTTAGGCGCCAACAAAGATATCCGTGTATAGGATTTTGTTTCACCTATAAATATCCCCACAGGCGACACTCACCATATCCTGCAAATAGACGGAGAGCACTCCGACATCCCTGCCGTACATGTGATGGAAGAATCGGAGACGGCAAAGCTTGCCACTGGGATCGGTTCGCCCATAGGTCGGGCTGACCAGCCGGCTTCTACTGCCCTTCTTACTCCCGGCTGCCTTGAGGTAGATGTAGTGGCCCACAGCGGAGTTGGTTGTGTGATCTCTTGTCGGACCTTGAGCGGAGAACAACAATATTCAACATTGTGCCTAGTCATTGTAGTTTTGGGAATTTGGTTACATTAAATGGTAATACAGTTTTGATAATACTTTCAATATTATATGTTCAATGTCACAATTGATACCTTTTGTACCAATGTTAATGAACTTACAAAAATAATATGTCTAAACGTATGCATCAAGGAGGTCATAAAACGCGTATCAGAAGGTTTTTCCGGAGTATCACAAGTATCATATTCATGCTTTTTATTTTCATTTTCAATTTTATTGTTTATCTGTTAAACGCGGAACTTTGTACTAAATATAACGAAATGAGTGATGTCATTTAAACCAATTAGACAAAGTGGATAAGAACTTCAACCCAGATGAAAAAATTAAAGAGATAAATGACTACGACAATACTGCACAGATGAAATCTTTGATGCTACAGATAACACCTATCATTACATAAGGTTTCCTAAATAAAACTATTATAATTGTTCATTAAGGTGATATCTCCGCATAGTAATAATTAATATAATAACATTTTATTGTTTCCCAAAGATTGGATACATGACAACTTTAATTGGACACAACTAGAAGTACAAAAAAAGTATTGTATACATGTGTGTAAATAATAAATATCGACAGTACATGAAATTGCATGCAAATATATTACACTAGCAAAAAATACTAAATCTACAAAGCTATAGGTTGTAGATCAATGTATCTCAATATAAACTTATCAAATAGGGAAACAGAAACAATGTAGAACACAATACGGGTAAAAAACGGGGTTTAAGAAAAATGCGATAATGATAATAAAGGTATATTACAAATAAAGGTATATTATATTGTATATTCCCACAAAAGTAAGTAATGAAAACAAAAGCGAATGCAAACTGACTTAAAATGTAAAACTAAACTTAAGAACTAGAAAATCATCCAACATAAAATATGAATTGTAATAAAATTGTTACATACTAGTAATATATTATGTAATACATTAAAACATAATAAGTATGCCCCTTTTAATCGTTTTCAATTATAAGTTATATTCCTAAATTATTGGATTGAAACAATGTAACTTGTATAATTATTGATTAAATTAGTGAAACAAAGTGTATAAAAAATGAATGAAATAATTAACTAGTTGCTAATATTTACGAATAGGAGTTTTCCATTTAACTCAACAATAAAATCGTGCATATATTTTACTTCCATGTAATATACAAATTAAAACAAAGCTTGCTCGACCATATCTTACCAGTGTTGAGAATTGGGCTACTCTTTGAAGCTCGTATCCAATTAATATCATTTTGAGGATCCTGTTGCCAGTGACAAAAACCATTTTCTTCAAAATTACATGGTGTTGGATAACCGGCACAAGATTTATGGATTTCATCACTATAATCACCACAGTCATCCTCGTAGTCACACATACGATTCCTATCAATGCATGCGCCGCTTGAACACGGAAACTGATCCGAGGAACAATTAACAGAGGTCGGTTGAGGCAGAGCACAATTCTGAAACGTTATATCGTCAATGGCTATATCTCCAAGTTCAGCGTAAGTTCGTTGTCCTAGAAAAACAACTTGAAAGGGCTTTGAAATGCGCCCAATTTGAACACTGGCATACTGCCAAACATCACCCTGGTTTCCAGTTTGAAGAAAAATCCTTGTCGTGATCGAGTCTATTTCAAAACTTACCAGCAAATTTCCTATATTATTGCCGAACATATGGTAGTAAAATTCCAGGGTACAGGTTCCACTTGCATCGCGCATAACAGGACTTGTGTAACTGGCCAATTCAAACCATTCACCTCTGCTAGCATCTACATACACGTACCAACCCTCTGGGGACTTCTTAGTATGGTCTGCACTAGGTCCCGTATTGGAATCCGGAGTAGCTCCACGAAAACGTTTCCATACAAATGTACCACTGCTAGTGTTGTTCCAACCACACTCGCCATCTTCGAATGTACAGTTGTAGCCACAGTTGAGTTCATCTTCCCCACCTATACAATCTGGATAAAAATTGCATTCTTTATCGTGTGGGATACATCTGTTTTCACTTGTGCAGCGAAATTTGCAAGGCACTTCCGGTGTTGGAGAAGGTGGACACGCATCGACACCATCCAAAAATGAAATATCATCAAGCGCTATAGTACCACCAAATCCAGATCCGACTTTTACTTCAGCTACTAATCTGTAATCATAGAGAGAACTATTAACGTAAAACTGTCCGAATTCCCACTGAGCAGTGTAAGGAGAGGATTTGCGTTTCCACGTAATGGTTTCAGTGTCAGGTAATTGACCTAGGGTTGTTTGATGAAAATATAGAGAACCTGATTCTTTAACATATGCGAAATAATAAAATTGTAGACATCCATGTGTGTTATTCATCAGTGTTTCCGAAAGATACCAAGAATAATCGTTGGGTTTTCTTGGATATGACATTTCTGCAAAAAGAAAACTACCATATGCAGTGCCTATACTGTGGTCAATATTTGGATTCCACTTTGTACTTTCACCTGTTCCAATTTCCCAATCAAATTTATCAAGCGTCAATTCATTTCGCCAAGCACAGAGTTTATTTTCAAAATTACAAGATAATTGTCCTTGACATGGTTTATTTGATATAAAAATATCGTCAACAGCTAAAATACCATTATGAGAAGTTCCAACTTTTCCAATTAAGGAAATTCCAAACATTCGAGCTGAATTTAGTGTTACTTGACCACGATTCCAGTCATCTGAATGATGATCACTAGATATACTCCAAAGCTCCTCCTGACGAACGTGTTCAACAGTTTTAAACAGGCTAAGTTTTCCAACCCCATAATTATGCATGACATACCAAAATTGAATACACAGTCCAGTGGTCGGCTGATAAATACCGAGATTTGTTATAGCAACATCCCCAGTCTGACGATTCATAGTTTCTAAGTATATAAAATGGCCAGCGTTGGTGCTGTAGGTGTGGTCAATGTCTGGAGCAGATGTTGATGATTGAGATGTTAAGGCACCAGTAGATCTTGTCCATTCAAATTTGGCTGAAGAGTCTTGATTATAGCGACACCAATCTTGCTCAAAATCACAATGATCACTTCGAGGACAAAATCCAGCATTGATACTTATGTCATCTAAAGCAATGTCACCTTTATAGGATGAGCTTGTGAATGCTTCAAAAGTGATGATAAATATACCAGTCCTTGATACTTTTACATTTCCTGGAAGCCATTCCATTCCTTGAGTTCTAACTTTTGTCCAAGTAAGCCATTTTTCTTTGGAATGGAAATTTTCAATCCAGACAGAAAGACGATTGATTAAAGATCCCTGCATGTGATACCAAAATTTAATACAAAAGCCGTCTGCACTGATGGAGGTCACTTCTTTACTATAAATACGAGCACTGCTGTTTGCTTTGTTTTTGTTAGAATCTTTAATATATATATAGTAACCATCACCTGATCCTTTGGTATGATCAACATGAGGGCCTGTTCCGTTTGAACCTGTAGATCCCTTTTGACGTATCCACTCAATGCTAGCAGTTGCATCTTGTGTCCAATTACACATATCTTCTTCAAAGTCGCAATCATTAATTATGTGCGGATAAATCGGTGGTTGAGTTGGTGGAGGTGGTGATACAGTTGGTGGACTAGGGGAGCAGGGTGTATCTATAAAGCGTATATCATCGATTGCGATATCACCAGTGCTGTTTCCACCGTACGTGCCTTCAATTATTACGCTATATTCACGGCGTGGAGCCACAATATTTACCTGTTGATTGAGCCAAACATTCCCTTGATTACCCGAAATTTTCCAGGTTGGTATAGGAACGGCATTATTTTGTTCTTGCACATAAATTGTCAAATTACCGATTTGATTACCATACATGTGATACCAGAGGTCAAGACATCCAAAATTTGAATTGAAATGTTCACTAATAAGCCATGATTTTTGTCCTACAATTGACCATCTGTCGGACTCAATATACATATAATACCCATCAGCAGTTCCTGTAGTATGATCTTCAGTAGGTCCAGTAAATTCACTAGGTGTTGCTCCGTTGTTTCGAATCCATTCAAAAGCACTGTGATTGATATCAGTTGACCAACCACACGTGTCAGTTTCAAAATCGCAAAATCCCTTAGGAGAGCAAGCCCCATCAATAATAATAAGATCATCAATTGCTATATTACCATTTCTACCACCAATGCTAGCAGTAACTGACAACGTGTAATTAGTATCCCGTATAATACTTGGAATCGTAACTTCACCTCTTCGCCACACATTGCCCTGATTACCATATTTTGTCCACAAAAGTACAGTACTAATCGGTCCAGGTCGGCGTTGATATATTTTTAATGCACCAATTCCTGAACCTAACATATGATACCAGAATTGAAAACATCGATGCTTGTCACCAACATACTGCTTGCTGTCCAAGACACCTATAGTATTTTTTTGATAATTATTGGAGTCAATGTTGGCGACATATCCATTTTCTGTACCCGTAGTATGATCCTTTTTTGGTCCAGAATTGAAATATTTAAATTCTGATGCACGAGTTCGATCCCAATTGAAATCGTCGTCGCTACGCTGTTTCCAATCGCACCAGTCTTCTTCAAAATCACAATTGGCTAGCCTTGGACATGGTCCAACCAAGACATGCACGTCGTCAATTGCAATATTACTACGATGTTGTTCACCAGCAATACCTTCTATAGATAGAATGTAGGGTATGTCTGAAACATAACTAATCCTGGCCTGATTCCAATTATTTCCTCGGGATCCAGACTTTTGCCACAAATAATGTTTTTTGCCAGAAATATAACGAACAACGCTAAGCGAAAAAACATTAGGGCCGAACATATGATACCAAAAGGTAAAGCAGTGACCTTTATCGTTTGTTGGATTCAGTTTTTTTGTCTGTATTATTGCTCGCGCGTCATTTGGTGTTGGCGGAAAATTATTTACTAAGAGATAAAATCCTTTACCGGAGGTATGATCCGTTTTTGGACCAAACCCGTCCCCTCCCGTTTTTCGATGCCATGTAGCTTTAGCTGTGACATTTTCCCACAAACATATGTTTTTATCAAATGTGCAGTCAAGGTCAGGTGGAGTATCTCTCGGATTACAATCTTCAAAACTAATGTCGTCAATGGCAATATCATCAGCTTTAATATCTGCATATCGTTTATTAACACTCGCTTGAAATGATATGGTAAAATTAACATCCATTTGTCCAAGCTGCAGCGTTGCTTGACTCCAGCGAAAGCTCTGATCTCCACTAAGCACCCAAAGTATTCGTGGCGATTTATCATTCGGTGTTTTGTGTAAGGCAACCTGTAGTGTCCCTATCTGTGCACCCTTCATTTGATACCAAAAAGTCATTTTGCACAAGCGGGAAGCCTGGGGGAGTGGGGGAGATTGGAAAACAGCCGGATTAATATAATCTCCTCGACCGCCTTCGGCATATAGATACCATCCATCGAAGGTGCCAATGGTGTGATCGGCGATAGGACCAGTTTTAGGATTACTCGGTGTCGTTCCTTGATGGCGTGTCCAATTGTATGCTGCCTCACTGGAAAAGTCAAAGTTAATATTGCTTTTAAAATTGTTTAGATATAATCCCAGTTATTTAACTGTTATACAATAGCTATTATATACAATGTGTGATTGAAGAGTTTTTAACAATGAATTTGAATATACGGTTTGATAAAGCAGAGCTCAAGTGTAATCTGTACAAATATTGTACTGGCTCTGCGCTTAGTGCTTACTTATTACTAATATAATGAGCTGAAATTCATAAATATTCATGACCACTTTCAATTGAAATTATTTATTGGTGTTCTACTACGATCATAATTAGATTATCTAAATAAAATAAATAGATAATTTTTGGAAAACCAGTAAACGCTGTGATTCATAATAATTAAGTAGAACTTGAATGTCGAAATATAGACGTAAGTCAACGATTTTCTATGCGTTTTGCAAAAATACATATTTATGTTTAAAATTCTGGCGTCGTTTGTGATTTTAAGAATATCATAATAGACTTTAATCGAAGGATATATTGGTCAATCTTTAGCTTCAACTTTTTAATTGTCTTAAGGCGGATTATTAGTACATCTCTATGTTTTGGCTACATTTATAAATTGATTGAAACGCTCTATGCTGCTTCTAATGTCAAACTTTGTCGGTTTTTTAAGATTTCTCAATAGAGTGTTAAAAAAATTACTTTGGATAATATCTTGGCTAGAGATTGTAGCGATAAAAAAGTTTATTTTGCCTTAGAAATCAGTATTTTATTAATTAATCCCTTTTTAACCAAATGATTTTGACAATATTTCCAGATTTTTCTGAATATTTATATTTATTTATCAAAAAATATATAAATAGATATTTATAAATCTTAAAATTAAAATTACGATTTCCGGAAGAACAATATTTGTAGCATATATGCACATACAATATATATAGAAATTGATCATATATGAGATAATACATATATTTGACGTTTCATGTTATTAACACAGATAATAAGGTTTCAACATATAAATAATTAAACATAAATAAATGGAGCGGTAACTAATTTTAAAAATAAAATTTGATTTAAAAATAACCAGATTTCACTCTTTGTTAAAGCATGTTTAAACATTCTTTCCTGAATAACATTATAAACTAGTAAAATTTTGAAAGAGCTACAATATCTGAATATGATATATTTAAATTTGGCAATATTTAAATACTGGTCAATTAAAAATTTGAAACAAATATAAACTTTCTAATGTCAATCTTTAATTTTGATAGAAATAGTTACATTATCTCTATGAATGTATCGACATTCATTTTAATGAACCAATATGAAGCACTATTTGTAAATCCACAATACCGTTTTAGTTGGAATATATATTTTTTATTTTTCAGTTTTAAAGATACCAATATCCTTTCATTTTACCTTCTATCCTGCCAACCGCAGATTCCAGATTCAAAAGTACAAGGGCCACACCCCTCTTCATCACTTCCATCAGTACAATCCAGGGTGAAGTCACATTTCTGATTCTTATGGATGCAATCTCCACTCCGACATGTAAACTGAGTATCTGAGCAAGGTGGTAGTGTCGGTATTGCTGTAATACAATGGGAAAAGGAAAACTCTGAGATTGAGATTGACACATTTTCACATAGCAAATAAAAATAAACTTTCGATTTCCTGCAAAAAACACTTTTCTTAAGCTGGGTTTACACTATCGATATATCTGCGCAAATTAGTCTGCGCAAACATGTCTGCGCAGACAAATCGATAGTCTAAACTGCATTTGAGCGTTTGCGCAGCATGTCTGTGTGTTTTCAGGTTCTGTCTGAAGATTTGTCGGTGTCTTAGCATTTGTTTGAGAGTGTAAACAGTGTTTGCACAAATTGTATGTAGGAATTGATAACAAAATGTCTTTATCCATTAATAAAATGAAAGCTACAGTGAAAATTTTAAAAACTTTTTCTTTTTAAACCTAAATTGTCTGTACGATTTATCTCATAGTGTAAATGATTTATTTTTCTTCAGACATATCTGTACAAGCATGTCTGTGCAGACTAATTTGTGCAGATATGTCGATAGTGTAAACCCAGCTTTAGTCACACACTAATTTATTTACTCTATTAGTTTATAGACCTCTATTAATTTCTTATTATGTTGATATCACTATTTGTTATATGATTCCGGTTTCTGTGCTTTATGTGGTTTCTTTTGCTTCCTTACTTATTACAATGTACATATATGACAAATCTAGTAGAATCAATTCATTTACTATAGATCATATCTCTACTCTTATAACACTAACTTTTCGAACATGGTAAGCATAAACACAATCTTTACTAATATTAATATAATCAATAACGTAACGACAATATCAAAGTATTATGCTGAAAACGAGTATAACGCCTCATAAAGTAGGAATTGAATAAGAGAGAGAGATATAGAACAATAATAAAATTAAAACATTAAAATTAGTCAGCCGTGTAAGACGAGTAAAGAGTAAGAAGTGATACCAGTAAAACAGTGATAAGTAAAAGGTGATTTGAATAGTTCGGTTTTCAGTTACAATAAATCACACTATTGTATAACAATGTATTATTACCATACAAATGATGAATTGTTTAAGTTGATTTAAATAAATCGACAATTATTTTACGGAATCCGTGTTATCCGTTTATATTTTAACAAGGCCATTATAAAATCAGTACGTCTTTCCAATGCGTTTGATCACTTTTATATCTAGGGTTAATCGTACCTTTTAAAATATTCATATTGTGAGGCAAATATTGCAAAGATTATAGTGTTAAGTGCCATTTTGCCCTAACTACAACTACTTATCTTAAAACTGCCAAAGGGGTGGGCAATATATATATAGCCACGTTCTTAAATAATCTCTTAGTAGTATGGGAGGAGGACATCTGCATATTCCCCCCCCTTCCCCCCCGTGACCTTGATGACTCATTTCTAAAAATTGATTATGACTCACCCC
>JAUZND010001911.1:0-13186 GCA_034780555.1 Coelogynopora nodosa
TGGCCGAAAGTGTATTAAATATAATGTAAAAAATAGCTTATATGTTATGTTCGATTAAATTGCAAAACTCAATTTTTCGCTTTAATACAAAACGCCTTTGAGTCTTTACGCTCACAAGGAAATCGCCTCCGTGCTAAAGCGCTATTACGCAATGAGCTGAAGTGACGAGTCGCCCGACTGACATGTGCTCTTACGGTTACGCCAATATGACAATTAGCCCTGGCGTAGTAGAAGCAAATTGTTAATACCAAATGCAAAAGATAAAATAAACTACAATTTTCTTAATTTAGGTCAGGTACTGAAGATAAAATGCATAATGTATTGACAGTTTGCATCTTTCTGGTTATATTGCTGTGGTAAATAGAAATGCGTTTTTCTTTTTTGCTACCCTGTTTGGCTGTCAGTATATATTTTTGTTTAATTTTTAGAAATGATTGGTTGCAGTATGGAAACATTTCATACTCTTCCCCTTGATTTGGCAAACAGATCCTTCAGCCGTTGTCTGAGTACTCTTGACTTTTGTTACAATCAATCCCTTCTTATAATGAAATTTTTTGTCTGTGTTTTTTCTCTGATCAACAATAGTAGAACCAGGGATCGATTGGGAAATATTTTCTCGAGACTGAAATTGTTTAGTCTAATATTTTAATTGTTCAGTCCATATAATAAAAAAAATAATTTTTTCCCTAACTGTTTCGTTACACATTCGTTGAGTGATACATATTGCCTTCATTTTTAACTACACTTAGTTTGATCGTCTTAGAATTTGATTACTCTGCTTGAATTGTACACAATTGTATTACCTTTCTCTTTTTTCTACTTTGTGGGCATTTAGAGCTAAAAGATAGTCTTTTCTCTCTTGACTATGTAGACATCGTATAGGCTTACTGCATTTCGTGTAACTGCTGGTCCGGCTACTATGGACTTTTGAAAGTCTTCCCAATCTATATTTTTTGTCTTTCGTTTTGCCTGACTACAGGGAGTTTGACTGACTTTTTTTGGTATTCTGGATCCTTAATCATCATATTTTTTCATTTGCATTTGTTTTCGCTGTTCTCAATCGAGTAGCTTCATTTACCTTTATTAAATCATTCTTTATGTTCTCATGGTACTTATGTTCTCAGTTTAAACAGATTTCGGCGATGTTCATCCTTCGAAGTGTCTTTCTTCAAATTTAAAAATGTTTCTATTTTGCTCATTTGTATATCTATGGGAATGGCAGAGCAGGTTAAATCGCTGGTTTGCATATGTCGAGGGTGTTGTCTCGGAACAGATTCGAGCCTACACATGGACTCCCGTTCCCGGCTAACAGCTGTGCTAGTTGAGAGTTAGCAACCCTTAATGGGTTCGTTTTTCATGAAAAAAAGTGAGTGACCTTGGTTCAGTTGTTGAATGTTCTACTCACGATCCAGAGGTCGTGGGTTCAAATTCCAATCATAGACTATATTGTAAGAGTCATTGGTGAAATAGGCGCACTTCATAAACTACTCACTGCTCCAGAATCAAGGCCTTCATCTGTCTCTGAGTGTTTTATTTAACAGATATTGACATTAAATACACTATTTAATTTACCTGAAAAATAAAATGAATACGTGTACAAAAAAGAACATGTAAACAATAATAATCATATCCATATAAAACGTAAAATGCATTTATCGTCGATGGCACTCAAGAAAATAACGCACTATCAGAGTAAAGAGGTTCTGAGACACACTACACTATATTGCGCATACGTACTATTTTGTTGGCTTTATAGCTTTTATATATGAAATAGAACCCTAAATATACATAATATACCCTAAATTCCGGCATGTCGCGTATTTTATAACCTAATATAACATCTTTCTTTAACATTTATTTTTACACCTACACTGTTTTAATATTTCCTGTACCATTGCCGTGTATGCCTGACCAGAGGGTTCAGTGTGGAATTCTCTAAGATTTACAACTTAAACGAGGTATACCTTGCAGATCTCGACGTCTGCAAGGTTTACCTGGCAAATCTCTAAACATTACAATTTAAACGAGGTATACCTTGCAGACCTCGACGGTTTTCTCCACCGACACGAAAGACAGCAACACAGAAGCCGGTATTATGCTAGACAATAACATCATTTCTATCAACAAGTACAATTTAAACGAGGTATACCTTGCAGATCTCGACGTCTGCAAGGTTTACCTGGCAAATCTCTAAAAATTACAATTTAAACGAGGTTAAACGATTAACGATTAAACGATATTATTAAATATACAAATACATATACATATATATTTACATTATTCTAGAAAAGATACTCCGGAGAAGCTTTTCTTATAATCTATCCAGGATAATATGTCACAAAGGTTTGCTTTCAGTTGATTATATACATTTTAATGTTCCTGAGAAATATTTCATCGCCACTGCACTCTGATAAATGTTACAGCTTGTTTCATAAATATGGTAAAATAATTGACATTTATTTTATCATTCCAAGACCCGAAATGTCGTCGTTAATGACACTTCAAATAAAATGCAAATTCATTTTTATAAACGTCTTAAATCAGTATCTTATAATACTCGGGTTATAAATAATTTATGATATAAGGCTCATTAAGTCTGTTTTATATTGATCTTCCACAAATATGGAGCTATTGTCTTTGTTTATTATGAATTCTTATTGAAATTATCTGGAATATAATAATATCTACAGTGTTTAGCTACTCTGTTTGCAACTTAACGCTCTTAAAATAAACACAGAGGTTATTAAACTTAGAAAGAGCTTAATGTGAGCTATAATTCAACATTTTTCGCCAATAAAAAATTGATCCAAATATATTGATTACTGTTTAATTATTGTTAACTATAATTTTAATATATATTTGTTCCCAAATAGTAATGTAAACTTTTATACTATATCCAGTCTGTAACTTATCATAACTAGAATAAAGAAATCGAAACCGAAATCAAAAGCAAAAGTAAGCCTCCTCTGCTCGTCCTGAATTTTTCGTTACAATTTTTTTAATTTTCTAATAATTGTTTTATGCTAATAACTATATTAGGACAAATTAACCAACCAGAATGCCTTAATTTTTACCAAATTTTACAAGTAACATATTGCAATAATTATAATCATTAAGAACTTTGTCCAACTGATTAAGTTGTATAATATACCATAAAAGACGCAATTAATATATTCTGTCTACTTAAAGATATATGTTTACTATATTTGTAACTATCCTAAGTATAATATCATTTACATCAACACATTTTATCAAGTAAAATTGCGTTTAATGTTTTGTATAGAGATAGTTGGCGCTGGTGTTATTTTTATATAATTAATATTTATTTAGGTATTACCATTAAAAGCGAAAATATGTATTTTGTTTACTTAAATATATATGTTTATTATGTTTAGAACGGCGCTATATATAATATCGCTTAAATCAATACATAAAGCCGTATTAATAAAAGTGAGATCTATCTCAATCTCACCAAATATGAGACGCATCTCGTATTTTTATTCATAAAAAAATATGAGATTCCTTTCAACGAGACTGAGATAGATATGTATGAGATTTAAGCATTATTTCAGATTCATATTCATAAAATCTCTAATAGTGAGATACTCAAAAGTAGATCTCAAAAATGCACGAGACAGCTTTTTTAGTGTCTCGCAAAAATAAAATATTATGTAAATTCGTATATGCGTTCATGTCCAAATTTATCATGTTCAAATTTATCATTTTGGTTTCGATTTACTTTTTGGTTTATATTTTCGAATTGCATTTTAATTACAGTGGAAGCCGCTTAATAAAATAAGGTTGGCCCCACCTCATTTGATTTTAATAAAGGGGTGATTTTAATAACTGAATTGTTTAAAAAAGTTAAAACAAAAAAATCCAAATTATGTACATATGTATTTTTGAAGCAGTAAAAAATGAATACAGAACTAGCTACACAGATTTAATGTTCACTATGTATATATTATGTATGTACTATGAGTATGATTCAATTACAGTCCAAAAATGTGTCAATACATTATGCACAGCAGTCAATTAGATGTAGGTAAGCTTCTGTAGGTTAACTGCATACATACATAATAGGTGGTGTCTGCCTCCACAATAGACAAGTGATGCCTAAAAATTAGGCATGTATCTAATGTGATTGATTTTAATAACAGAAGGATGTGATTTTATAAAACGAAATATTTTAACACTATGTACGTAAACATTGATTTGGTTCCAGCCTTTTTGATTGTTATATACGGCTGATTTTATTAAACGTGATTTTATTAAGCGGCTTCCACTATTAAGTCGTATAGAATCCATTGAAATTATATTGACTAACAGTAGGAGAGAGATGTTACACGATGGAATTATTGTAAAAGAATTGGAAGACATATCAAATAATTATGAATTAGTTGAGAGTGTTGAAAAGGATGTAGCAGAAAATCTATTATTTGTGATGCTTTTGGAGAGCAATAGAGTTTTTGCTAGAAAAATCAATGAAGACAGCTGATAAGGAAATTAAAAAGAAGGCCTTAGTAAAGTTTAGATCGTCCTACCAACAGCACATGTGCAGAGGCAGTAAATACGGCCCACATGGGTGTGTTATAGTTGGAATATCAGAACATTTATACAACGGTAATCTGAAATATATTATGTGACTGAATTTACAGCTATAGGCTACCCATATTATATTTTTACAGAAAAACAAAGGAATACATCACAGAAAAGTAAACTGGTTTTAAAAATAAATATTTATAATCAATTTAATTATTACAATAATTTATTACAATTATTTTTATTTAGTATATTATAATTATTATTATATTAAATATTCTTAATATATTATTTTAAATATTATTAATTATTTTTATAATTTAATAAAAATTATATAATAATTTTGTAATAATTATATAATAATTTTGCAATAATTATATAATAATTTTGTAATAATTATATACTAATTTTGCAATAATTATATAATAATTTTGTAATAATTATATATACTAATTTGATAATTATTATTTCTCTCTATATTGGAAAATATAAATATGTATACATAAATTAACTTTATTGTATCAATATTTATATTATGGTATATATAGGCTAGTTATTTTGTAGTTTTGTGTTAACTAATTATGTTGATCATTACAATTAATATAATCAGAATAAAGCTGTTATTTCTTTTCTTTTCTTTTGGCCTACAACATATTTATTCTTATCTGAATAAAATAACAAAATGGCAGTAATAAGAATTTAAACAAATAATTAGTTGCAACTAACAGAAAATAAAATACATTATATGTATTTTACGGTAAGCTTTAAATTTACCTAAGTCAACTTGCTCAGTGCCTTGGTCAACTTGGATATCCAGATCATTGAAGTATTTTTCAAAATTGCGTCAAACACAGCAAGGAATGATTACTTTAGGAGCTTTTTTAAGCGACAACCTTATCCATGTGTCCCTATGGGAATTTTCTTTAACTGACCAAATGCATTTTCTATTATAACCCTTTCTTTTGCATGCATCCTTTCTTGATGAGTAGTAGGGTTCCTATAAAGTGTCATAAAATCTCTAGTCAAAGGATAATCTAAAACAATAAACGTAAATAGGTAGGTAACTAGGAATTATAAAACCTGTAAAAAAAATCATTGTTAAATTTTTTTATGGTAATACAATTGTATGTAAGCAATCTAAATCACCCAATATAATCGTGTTGTTATTTTCAGATATATGCCTCACGTCACTATTTATCCATACTCTAGCATCATGTACTGACCCTGGTCAGTTCATATCTACACTTGTAAATTCATACTTTCTGTTGCAAGTGGCTTGAATGTTCACTAATTAAAACCCTTTTCTGGAAATCAAAATTAAGCAATATTAATAATACTTACATAAACATAAACTACATAAACATTGATAAACATATTAAGAAATACAGAAATTTCTATTGTTTTGTTTACCTGCAGATATATTCATCTCCAATAGATCCAGCTGGCTTGGGGATTGAGATAAGGCAACCATCTATAGCTATAAAAGCAGATGGAAATCTTCCATTTAGTTGTCAATCTTGAATAGCTGTATTGAAAGCTATGTCTGTGGCAGGGGAAATTATTTATTCATCAGCTTAATCAACCATTCTATTGACACGATCTGCGATAACCCTGGGGGCAGTTGATTGACTTACCCCTACTTGAAAGCCTTTGTCAGTATTTTTGTATTTCTTAGCTGACACTATTGCCAAACACTTAGCTAAATACTATTGCCATCCTTTGATGATTGACAGAGCACCAGCAATTCTCTCAAAATTTTCTTCATAGAAATAATTAGCTAAAAATAATAAAACAAAACCATAACTTCCAAACACAATAATTATCATACTTTTAATTTTTTTATTTACTTTTATACAATTTGACTCTTACTGGAAAATATATTTAGTTTAATACGTAATCATTCAATGTTCTTCGCGTCAAAACGATACAATTCGCTACAGTTCGGGCGTAAATCACGCCTGTTTAATAGTTTTTGATATTATTCACATCAATAAATGTCTCCATTTTAATTCAGGTCAATCTCAACACATATGAGATGGATCGGTGAGATTGAGATAACACTTATGAATACCGATTTGAGATCAATCTCAGTCTCAACAATAAATCTCTTAACTTAGATCTCAGTCTCAACAATAAATCTCTTAACTTAGATCTCAGTCTCTCGTCTCAATCTCGTGATATTAATCTCACTTTTATAAATACGGCCTATATTCTTAAGTTAATTTGTTTTTTGTTGTTGTATAGAATGAGTTGGTACTGGAGTTATTTTTGACTTTGCGTGTAACTTTCTTATTGATTTGCAGGTGTTAACACCACCACTATATAACGTTCTCTTACAAAATGTTTTAAAATGTTCCCTTTAACGATTAATACATTTGGAGAGGAATTTTTCGAAGACAATGTTACAATTGGACTAAATCATGTGATCAATATCAACCACCTTATACTCATATTTTTACCTTTGAATTGTCAACTGGGCGACGGTAGATTCATTTGTTTTAAGAAATCTCCAATATTACTGGACAGAGGTTCGGTTAAGTATATGATCATCATACTGAAGATAAATAGTGTCAAAATTTAGCTCGGTGGAGCTAATTGTAGAAAGATGATCATAACCTACTCAATAAAATACCGAATTCGCTACTGGCTGAATTTAGCAACTACCTTTATCTGTGACCAACCGTTTTAACAGACAATGACAACAACAAGGATGTAATTTTCGCAAAGTTATCTTCCAGACGTTGTCTGTTATATCTGGGAGGGTCAACGACCGCCTGGAATTCCCGATTTTACCTGAGAATTGGATGCTCCTCAACGTGGGTTGTATATTTTGGAAAAATTAAGCCACAGCACTGGGCGATGACAGTGATTGGAGGATACTCGAGGCGCGTGCCTATAATACATTAATTGCCGATAATTCAGTAACTGGAGTGCCTATCTAAACCAGCCCAACACTTGCGACACCGACAAAAAGTTACTGCCATGCTACAGCACTGGAGGAATTGCACTATAAGAATTTATTTCTATTTAGTCTATTGAATGGCCGGTATTAACCCTTCGTCATTATTTTTATGTATTTTGGGAAAGTGATACGCATGAAATAAATAAGAAAGTGTAAATTTAAAAGACGTAATAAACTATTTTAATTCCGGGAATGCAAGGGATTTTAAATTATAATTACACTATAATTGCAATATTTTTTTGACGAAGAATCAAGGAGATTTCTTTAATTTTGAAAATATAATCAGAAAAATTAATTATGACAATTTACTTCCTTTATCCGCATAATAAATTTTAATGAGTTAATTTTTATGTAACGTAATAATAGCTTCATATCATGAAAACATTCAGTAACAATTTATTAAAAAAAAAATTATTGAAAATAACACATAATTGAGAAACAAAAAAATTAATGGGGAAGCTGTTTTCATCTTAATTGTACAATTTATGAACATAGATAGGAAAAGATTTGTTGGTTGTAGACAAAGCAAAGTTTAAGCATAAACTAAGGAAATTAGTTAAATATGTGGAAAGAGCATAGTTAGATAAAATTACCACATTGGAGAGAGGGCAGAAAGATGACCAACGTTTCTTTTACACAAATTGTCTCCTCTGCATTGGCGAAAACTTCCATCTATATATGACGAAAGAATTAATCCCTTGCTACAGAAATGGATCTGGGACATTTCCACGTAGATAGCGTTTGGCCTGTCTAACCTGAAA
Source organism: Coelogynopora nodosa (assembly GCA_034780555.1). Taxonomy (NCBI): domain Eukaryota; kingdom Metazoa; phylum Platyhelminthes; order Proseriata; family Coelogynoporidae; genus Coelogynopora; species Coelogynopora nodosa. The sequence goes on from JAUZND010001911.1 coordinate 8,266, forward strand.
GAAGTGCTTTTCTGCCAACTGTCTGACCGAATTGATATCTGTTCAAAGGGATTCCTTGGCTGAGTTTGGGAATGGAATATCTTTGTCACCTGTGTATACCTAGAACATTGACTGAGGAACTACTTGCTGTTATAAACAACGTTGGAGAAACTTCACTCTTTCTTTTTGTACGTAGGCCTTGATAACAGACTTTCCATATGTTCGTTAATTAACAAATAATTAAATTATTCGTGGGGAACATAATCAGAAATAATATCAGATAATTTGCAGTAAAAATAATAGTAGAATAAACCTACATTAATTACGTGTGCTTCAATGATTTAAATTAAAGGGATAGATTTAAGGATTGTAAGAGTTTAGTGATTTTAGGGTATTTAACTTTAAGAGTTTAGGAATTCCATGGTATTAAATTTAGGAATTTTTGTATTTTAATGCATTAACCTTTGGGAGTTTATGGATTTTGGATATTAAACTTTAGGAGTTTAGGAATTTTTAGGAATTAAACTAGATTGGCAATTAAATCAAATTAGAATTAAATAAATCGCCGCAATAGACCTGCAATGTGTTTTTCGTATTGCGAAAAATTAATAAATGTACTCGAATGATCAATTTCTACCAAAATCGAACTCAGCGATCTCGACTTAGTCGGAATCCCTATTGAAATCACAATGATAAGATAGTATATGGCAACAATGCATTGTATTGTAAAAAAAATCAATAATTGTACTTGTATGATAGATTACTAATATTAGACTACCTCTTATTAATTTATAATTGGGAAAATTGTACTCAGCGACATTGATTTAATTGAAAAATACATTTACCTAATTTAAATAGGCCAATAAGAAGCCATAGCAACCTAAAACAAATTACGCAATAATGATTAGCTGGAAAATTTAAAATATGTATTTGGCGTGAAAATTCAAAGTCAATTTCCTTAGGTGAAAGGGGAGAGGTGGAGGGGGTGATGACTGTGAAAGGGGTTACGGAGAAATGGGGAGGGTGAGGCTTGTGGGTGATGCAGAAAAAGACAAGTTGCATACTACTTCTCTAAATCTGTTCCGTCGTTTTTTAGTATGCCGACAATCTTACTTTAATTCGAAACGCTTATCTCATGATTATTGTGCATATAATTGAACTTTTTTTTCTGTTGGACTGGCAGAATTATTAATTTTTAATTGATACAATACTTCTTACCTCCCCCAACGGTTCTCTAGTTAAATCTTTTTGTCAATAAAACTTATGCGTTTAATCTTATAAAATAATTTGGCATAATTCGCATTCTTAGTTACATATCTTTTAAGACCGCAACAAGTTTATTTATATTCAAAAATTTCCTACCTGCCTCATGTTAAGAAGTGTATAACTTAAATATCATCAGCATGCATTATTCTTGACTCCTACTTTCCTGTCGTCAATAACAGTGTTTCTTTAGTGACTCATCTCTTCCCTCATCGTTCCACTCATGTAGTCATTTATGTGGTCATTCATGTGGTCATTTATGACAGTTTAATCTATCTTACAATTAAAGTAATCTCAACCGAATCTAACAATCTTTGCAATCTCTTTCTCGCTCGACAAAGTCCTCACTACAATGTAATATTTATTCCGCAGCATGCCTGCACAGAATGCTTTCGTTGCTACTTTACTAAAATTACTTTTTGCCTTTCATTTAATGTTGGTAATTCCTAATTTTTTCTAGTTTTTTAATAGTTATCGAATAATGATTATCTTATTAATGTCACATATTCATTTTTGTATTATACGTTTAACAATAGATACTGTGCAATTACACAACTGCGGTGAAGGACTAATATTACAAGTTAGACACGGTTGTTAACAGGCGAGAGTTTGGCCTGGTGGTAGATAGGTTCACTCACAGATCGCTGGGTTGCATGTTCGATTCCTACTCATTACTGGTGAGGGGCAAATATCCCGAAACTGGTCTAAAGATGGATTTACCTGTCGATTGCGGTGTCTATCAAAATGCATCTATGCTATTAGATAATATGCCTCAAAATAACATTTAAAACATATTAAACAAAATAAGAATATATTACAACCCAAAAAATACGTACTTATTATTCTCATAAGAATTTGACTGATTTATTATTTTTTAAAGTTTTTTGGAAACATTATTTAATTGTTTTTCTAAATTTAATAATGTTTCCAAATAACTTTAAAAAATAATAAATCAGTCAAAATATTATATATTTTTAATTTAATATAAATCATTTTTAACCAATAAAAAAATAATCCAATATAAGAAAAAAATTATATATTCAAAATGCTGAACTGAACTAAGTAAACTAGACATCGCTCTAAATGATTGGTGTTGAATTTAAAAGGTATATTTAAAATGAATTTATTATAATATATGCATGTTTTTTTGAAATTATTGATTGTTTTTATGGTTTATGTGATTTACCAAATTACAACTATATATTGTTTTAGTAACATTAATTAATTATTTAAAAAAAATTGATGCAGTAATATTATTTTCTTTACAAATTAGAATAAACAGTATCACAAAACTAACGTTAGATAAACTTCGATTTTAATCAATATTATAATTTATCATCTATTCACCAAATATATCGTGGCAAGCTTAATTCTTTCCCATGTGCTGGCTTGCATCCAATATTTTCTATCCTGATATTCTTTAAATTAATTCCTTACTCTACGTTCAACAACTGTTACCCATATTTTTCGTTCTCCATTTATATTTTTCGACATTTAATTAATTGTCTCATGAAAGACTACAGAGTTTTGGCTACAGTAAAAAAAACGTTAAATTAATTTTCTTCATGAAATGCACAATTCGAATAGTAGTCAGCGCTTTTATGTGAATTATACTCATTTGAACATTTTTACATCAATACATTTGCCGTTGTTGGCTAAATACGTCCTTTTATAATAATTTTTTAAACAAAAACATTATGAAAAAGTTTAAAAAAAATTAGTTAATATATAATATTATAGTTAATAAATTAATCTAAAATCTCTACCTGTTTTAAAATTCCTCCGGCTTATATTATTTTAAAAACTCTTTTTTTTGCTAGGGCCTATATGGTCAAATAAATTGCTAAAATTGCAATTATCTAATTCGCACGAGTCAAACCGTATACAACTATCTTCAGAAATTCCTCCCGAGCCAAACTTAATCTTCCCATATGGGTCTCCAGTTCCGATATCGGTTTCAATACTGCTTGATATATCTAACGCTTACAATTTTGTCAAACGTGTCCTAAAATTCACACAAATAGTATATTATAGATTCTATGAACGTTCCCTCGTGCAATATTTGTTTTATAGCACATTTATAGTTGTGAAATTATGCAGTCTGCAGTTTACAAAATTGGATTGTTAATTGGATGAGAGTCAAACGAACTATTTTGTATTTAATCGATCGACATTATCAGATCGTTAAATATTGTATAATTTATAGTTAAACTCAAATCATTTCTCACATTCTAATGATCCTCAAATCGCATTACGACTCATACATAGGTTCAATGTAATCACAACAAGAAACATATAATCCCCTTTAATTTTGAGTTGAAGGATTTATATTTTCCGATTAACATGAATTAATTTATAAATTATTTTTGATATTTTAGAGTACTTTAACGTAGATGAACGAAAGTTATGGTTACCTAAAAATAAATTTAGAGCAAATAACATATCAGAATTTAAATTTAGGAAATTTAATTAATATGTTTTGATATGAGTCAAATTTTTTACAATCATTTACAACTAAATATATTTTTTTTATGTTAAAATATTATACTAAATATTATACTAAATATTATACTACTCTTCAGAAAATTTATATAACAATATCTAGTTATAAATGAATTAGTTTTTTAATTAATTCAACATATTTAGTTTAATGATACCTAAAATAATAAAAGACACCGCTTTATGGTCATTTATAACTATAGTCGTACTTTTCACCAACTGGCACATTGAATGGCATTAAGCCTACTATTGCTTATTCACAAAATTAAATTGCGGAATATCTAAGTTAGTTCCAAGAAGACTAATAATAATTTAAGATTTTATTATTTTACCCCTATGGCATATTGTTTGTATAATAAATATATAAAAATTGAAATACATTATCAAAATACAGGCAACAGTAAGGAAGTGTCTCAAAAATGGCGATAATTGTATATAAACAAATTTAAATATAATAGTATATATAGTAGATATAATATTTGTAAATCAATTTATATGGGTTAAACAGAAAGAATATCATAAGAACAGTTAGCAAACCAAAAGTGTAATAAAAAATAAAATTTTAACAGTATGGAAATCATAACATTAACGTCATATGCAGATTAAACAAGATTTAGAAATAGAAAATGATAATTATTAATAAAAATAAACATCTTTTACATACATCTGACATAAATAAAAGCCACGGGCACCTGAACATTTTTTTTAAGGTTTTTAAATATAGTATTATTATTTATTTCTAATTAGATATCTACATGGCTGCGTACCGTTTCGTTTTCTTATTGTTATTATTTCATTGTTATTATTTTTATTATATATTTATTATATTTATTGTATTTTATTGTATATTTGTATTATAAATTATATTATATAAATTATAATATACATTATATATAATTATTATTTATTATATATTATATAATATATAAAAATTATATAAATTGTATATTTATTATTTTTATTATATATTTATTATTTTTATTATATATTTATTATATTTTATTGTATATTTGTAGATTTCCACAAAAAAACGCGTTTTTTCTAAACAAATTTTATTAACAAATTTTGTAAATATGCAAAATATGAACTGTAGACATAATATATAGTTAAAAATAGGTACATTCCTGAACATAGTTATACATAGTTACCATCCTGGTCAATCACTCTTTGGAGATGAAAT
>JAUZND010001912.1:0-13185 GCA_034780555.1 Coelogynopora nodosa
AGGGGGAGAGGGGGGTAGACAGCAGCTGATTAATAAGGCAGAGAGGAAGAGGATCGAGAGGTGAGAAGGGATGTATTACTACTTGAGCATAGCGATATGAGAAGTAAATGACACAGGGCGACGAATGAGCTGGAAAGTGTAATTCTATAATACGTCATTGGGCTAAATCACTAAACTTTTCTAAACCAATTAAAAAATCAGGCGGTAGTCCCCAAGTATGATCTTCCTTCTGACAGACAGACAAGCAAAAGATTGAAAAAACATAATCAGGCAGCTGATGCGATAACAAATAATACACAAGGTTAATTAATTTATTTAGTGAATCAATTATATTAATATTATTTTAAACGATTCTTATATAGAATTAAGACCATACTTATTTTAACTATAAGTATTATTGAATACTGGCCTGCCTGCCAATTTCGAAATACACTGTTTCTTGTATATAACTACATGTATATTAGGTAGATATATTAATTAGTGTTGTAATTATTCAGCTCAAGTATTTTTGAAAAGCGTTGTCACCTGATAATGGGATAATTATTATATCATGACTTGGTATATATGGATTCATTTTAGTGAAATTTCCGTTTTGAAAAAGAAACTTATTAAAAATACATTTAAATAGAAATGTGAAAGCTCTGCTGAGTTCAATATAACCCGAAACATGTTTTAAATTCCAAATATTACGATTTTTATCTATTTATTAGTTATAGGCCTATCCGTCGTTATCAAGAGCACTTTTTTAAGTATAGCGCCCTTTTTCAAAAAATGTGAGCAAATTACTATGCAAATCAATGTGTTCTGAACAAGTTTTTTCATGTAAAATTTCATGAACAAATTTAGTCTTGGCCAGGGCACCTGTAAATTCGCTCCGCGGCCTCTGGTTATGTTATATTATTATTATTATCTATCAACGGATGTCTTTTCTCAGATGTACAGTAGGCCTATATAATCTATAGGCCCTACACTTTATAATATAAAAGCCAACATTATTAAGCTGAGTGTTTATATGTTACATTGTAAGTTATCGTCAGTGATCTGCTGGAAGCTATTTTATTTTTATGCATGAAGGTTTCATTTATAGGGCATTATATATAAATGATAAAATACAAACCGACTTCCGTATTTACACAATTATTGTGCGTGACTGATTAATCACATGTGTGTTAAACTTAACCATATATAAAGAGGTTATTTTGAAATGTAATTATATAAATATATATTTAAATATATTATAACAGTAAGGCATATTACAAAAACTTTGTGCCAAGTTATTTACGCGCATATCATTATTATTTGTTAAGCTTTATTATTTTGCCTGCCAACTGCATATTGTGCATGTTCTGTATCTATAATGCATGGTATATAGTAAAGATAAAAATAATAGTAGGCCTAGGCCTATATGTTAATATTTATTATTATCATTATCATTATCATCAGCGTCCTATTTTTTTTCTGTATATTATTATATATAAAATATGTATTAATAATAATGACCATATATATATATAGGCTACGGCTCAATCCTCTTATTAGCTCATAATACTTATAATATATATCTTGAGTGAGAAAAACAATGAAACTATCAACCATGAACTCATATAAAAAAAAACTCAACTCGCAATCATAAAAAGAACATCAAATTGTTTAGCTATAAATAAATCCTAAGTCTATACGAGATATACAGTCGCAATCAGCAGGAATAAAAGATGCATATGACAATAATGGAAGTATCTTATAATGTTTCTAAATTCATTAACTTACATTTTCTCACCTAATACCTATATCCCGAGATCAAAGATTAATGCCTCCCCATATATCTCTTTATAATATATAGTAGATAGAATTGGTTAGAATGATATAAAGCAGCGTCTATGTCTATATAATAGGTATTCTATATCTATGTCTATGTAGGCCTATAGGATACCTTATAGTTTAGACTGTTCCCTGCTCTTCGGTCTCTGAGAAAGTGAATAGGAAAGTAGGCGCATTTGAGGCCTATGTATATGTTACATGAATTGCAAATGCAAAAGGTGTCAGCTGTATTTTAGCATATCAACAGTGAGTTAGCATAAAAAAGGTGATATTATAACACCTAATGGCAGTGTCGCTTCATGCATGATGGACATAAAACTGCATGCTTAAATATATACTATACTGTACTATACTATATAGGAGTCTGTTAATGGAATATCATATATACATAGTTAATCATTCTCAGGGTAATGAACGCAGTGACCTATATCTCTTCCTAAAGTTCGAAGTTAGTTCACACTTATTTTTTATACAAATGAAATAAATATGTTGATATATTTAATTATACATTATTACCTTATACGTTAAAAGGTATATATAGGCCTATATATAATACTATTCACACTATAAAGTATAAGTTGAACCGGTATTACACAATAAAGCATGATTCAATGCCTAAAAATATAATATCATGAAATTGAGTAAACCGCCGGTATCATAAAATGAAGAGTGAGAGAGGTACGTATATATATCTTTACTTAATTGAAAGTGATCGTGTTATAAAGAGAATTATACCACGAAATCGAGAATAATTAGCAATCACTTCTATTTTTCTCTTTTTCACTTATTTAGTTCACTATTATACTCTTTTGTTGTTTACAACTTCTATATAGGTATATAGAAGACCTGCTTTCTTTATTTCTCTTGTTTTATCTATTTTTCTCTCAGTCTCGTTTCAGTCTCGTTTTCTCTTTCATACTTTTCTTTCTGTGTCATTTTTTGTAATTGAACATTTGAACAAATAGATCTCTACACTGAGAAAATTATAATAATATACAATTAATAGATTGTATTAACAGTGCTTCTCTTCTGTATATATTTATTCAACTTTTGAAATTATTTCTCAAAAAGAAAATTCCATCACCACTGTCAGTTCCATTTATTCCTTTTCAATCGCCAACGTATAAGACTAATATATACAATAAACTATAAAACTATAAACCAAAACATCTGACATGCCTTTTTATATTTAAGCTTCCATAAAAACTCTGAGAAGCAGCTTTATATAACATAACATATTACAACCATGTAATACTCCTCTCAATTTATATTTATACAGTAAAGAAATTAATAAAGCTTATTTACCCAGGCTCGGCGGCCATGTTTGCCCAAGATACCATATACCGAGGAGGGGGGGTGCGGCCGATAGTAGTTAGAGCTTGGAGATGAACCAGTCCCCCCACCCCCCCCTCCCCCCTCCTTAAACAGTCTATAATATTACTCAAAAGCTGGGCAAATTTGCCGCGCAGTGTTGACACGCTCCCATAGATGTGCGATTGTGTTTACCTTTTTCATTTTTTGAATTGTTTTCTATATTATTATACCACCGCATATCGTTCTCTTCCTATAGCGTATATTACAACAACAGGGACGACCATTTACCCTAATTATAAAGAAGGCCGATATAGTTAATGTTAATGAATAGGCTATTAATTAACATTTGTTTTGTACTCTCCTGGTATAATGTTAACGATTACAAGATTAATTTAATATATAAAAAGGTACACAATTTTTATTAATTTAAAAAATATATATACATATACTGTTATATATATTTAAGAAGCACTTTAGAATTAGAGATGTATAACATTTTAATTAACACATATAATATATATAATAATATTTGAATTTCCAACAAATTACTAACAAAATAAGCTAAAAGTAAATTTATGACAAATTCCATATTCAACACTTTTTTATGACGTAAAAAATATTTTTTTAAATGGTGCGATTAAAATTTTTATAAATTATTTCATTATTATATATTTATAAATTTCATGTAAAAGATATAATTTTGTTCATATTTCGGTAATAAACAATGACGATATTCTACAGGTAATTAAAAAAAATTAAATAAATATGTACTGGCATATAACAACAATAATTTAGATAATTATTGATTAAAACTACAATTAATTAATTAATTACAATTAGTTGCAATTAAAGACCAAATCCTTTGCTTGAAATGACCCCTATCCAAATTAATTCTTATGATTTTTTAAAAATATATAGATATAAATATATTTATACAAGCACTTTTTTGTAGTAAATGTGGGTATACTTAAAACAATCTCAAATATAACTGATAATTGTATAAAACATTTTGATTATTTTAATGATTTACTTGAAGATTATTATTTGGAAAGGGTATTTTTAATTAATGTTTTCATTGCAAATTTAGTTTTTTACATTACACTTTTATGAACATTTTTAATAAAGAGAAGCTATATAAGATTAAAAGGAGTACTTGAGTCTCCAAATCCAACTCCGGATACGCCACTGACTATAATACAAATTTCATGATATGAATCATAAAAATATGAAATCTAATTAACATATGTCACACTAGCGATTTAGTGCTATTTCAGCTTTTGAAGAGATTAATATCACACTTGATGTCATGATTTCACTCTCAATTTCACAACGTCACCCTTAATTTCACGATGTCACACTTAATCTTATGACGTCACTCTTAATTTTATGATGGCACTCTCAATTTTGTGATGTCATACTTAATCTTATGATGTCACTCTCAATTTCATGATGTCACCCTCAATTTCATGTCACTCTCAATTTCATGATGTCACCCTCAATTTAATGATGTCACCCTCAATTTCACAATGTCACTCAATTTAATGATGTCACTCTAAATTTCATGATGTCCCCCTCAATTTCACGATGTCACTCTTAATCTTATGATGTCACTCTCAATTTCACAATGTCACTCAATTTAATGATGTCACTCTCAATTGAATGATGTCATTCTCAATTTCACGATGTCACCCTTAATATTATGATGTCACTCTCAATTTCACAATGTCACTCAATTTAATGATGTCACTCTCAATTTAATTATGTCATTCTCAATTTCACGATTTCACCCTCAATTTCACGATGTCACCCTCAATTTCACAATGTCACTCTTAATCTTATGATGTCACTCTCAATTTCACAATGTCACTTAATTTAATGATGTCACTCTCAATTTAATGATGTCACTCTCAATTTAATGATGTCATTCTCAATTTCACGATGTCACTCTCAATTTCATGATGTCACCCTCAATTTCACGATGTCACCCTCAATTTTACAATGTCACTCAATTTCAAGATGTCACTCTCAATTTCATGATGTCAGCCTCAATTTCACAATGTCACTCAATTTAATGATGTCACTCTAAATTTCATGATGTTATTCTCAATTTCATGATGTCATTCTCAATTTCATGATGTCACCTTCAATTTCACGATGTCACCCTTAGTCTTATGATGTCACCCTTAATCTTATGATGTCACTCTCAATTTCATGATGTCACTCTCAATTTCATGATATCACCCTCAATTTCATGATGTCACTCTCAATTTCGTGATGTCACTCTCAATTTCATGGTGTCAGCCTCAATTTCACAATGTCACTCAATTTAATGATGTCACACTCAATTTCACAATGTCCCTCAATTTAATGATGTCACACTCAATTTCACGTCACCCTTAATCTTATGATCTCACACTCAATTTCACAATGTCACTCAATTTAATGATGTCACTCTCAATTTCATGATGTCACCCTCAATTTCACGATGTCACCCTCAATTTCACAATGTCAACCTCAATTTCACGATGTCACCCTTAATTTCATGATGTCCGTCTTAATCTTATGATGTCACTCTTAATCGTATGATGTAACTCTCAATTTCATGATGTCACCCTCAATTTTACGATGTAACTCTCTCAATTTAATGTTGTCCCTTTCAATTACATGGTGTCCCTCTAAATTTCACGATGTCACTAAATTTCACGATGTCACTAAATTTCACGATGTCACTCAATTTCACGATGTAACTCTCTCAATTTAATGATGCCACTCTCAATTTCATGATATCACTCTCAATTTCATGATGTCATTCTCAATTACATGATATTACTCACAATTTTGGCATATCATTATATATATATCGAACGATATACTACTCTAAATTGACATATATATATATATATTATGTTAATGTTATGATTTCCATTATTATGATTTTTATATTTCTATATCACATCATAACTCGTAAAATGTTATTCTGATACATGATACAATGTAATTCTAATAACATAACTGGCAAAATATATAATAAAAAACGTTCTATATAAAAGAATATCATTTAAAATAATAGATTTATTGATATCTATATATTTAAATTATATTTACAATGAACAAACGAATTGTTCTAACAATTTTTTTATCTATCTAAATTAATTTAATAATTAAAAAAGCAAATAACAAGATGGGTCATGGTAAAAAGGTTCATAATACTAAAACAATTTTTTTTCATATATAAGTGATATTAAAATACAATATTACCACATATATCTTTGCTTGTAATATATATTATAATCTTTTAAATTGTATAAACTAGTTATATACACTACATTTGACTATGACATAATACCGATAGTGCATTAATAGTATATAATATGCTTTTCTTTCGCAGGAAAATAATATACTTTTTATGATATCAAAACAATTTAATACGGTATATTTGCTATCGTATTTTCTTCTAAATATACTGTAAATAAGTTTGCTAAACACCATTTCTGCCATGAAATTACATAAAACACAATTATTCAAAAATAAACATTATATCGCCACATTTTTGACAACCTCAGTGGCAGTTACACAAATAAAATTTGAGCAAGCGATACAAAATTACAAAAAAATAAGTTTACTGTCAATTTATACACTATAACTAACTCTGAACAAACAAATAGTATATTAGAGTTGTTCGTTTGAAAGGATATCTAAGTAACCCACAACATATACCAGCTATTATCTCGAGATATGTACCAACTATTTTGACCTAATGTCCTAGACCTAGTTAGAATACCATATTATATATTGATAATATTAATATTTTATTACAAATAATAAAAATAATTATTTTTACTTTGTATAATTTGTACATTCTATAATAAAAGCAATTTTTTAGATTAAATATTGAATTATACAGGATATCAATTACATTTTTTCGATGCCAGATTTACCTAGATATAGTATTCCTGATATGATACCCGATTAAAAATCTTAATGTCATCACCGATACTATATGATAGTAATACAATTAAAATATTGATTTGATAAAAGCTCATTGAAGAACAATAACATGCAGGGGTAATGCATTGTAATGTCCATATATGGTCCCTTATTCTAAAGATGCTCAGCCCGGCCTTACTTGTTTACTGAACATCTTCTCCAGCTATGCTTATATATAGAACTGGGCCGGCCCATTCATTAGGTATATCAATATAAAGGCGCATTTACATAGATATCGAAGAAGGGTCTCTTCTCGTAAGGGAAAGCGGCCCAGCATTTTCCAGCATGTTGTGAAATGTATTTAAAAAAACGTATTTTTTAATAATATTCATATTTTTAATATTCTGAAACCATGCCCGTCGGCCAAACGATGCAAGCCGGACAAATGTCTTAAATAATTAACCACTGAAACTGATTTATTAAATTTATTCAAAGAAAGAAAACATATTAATACAATTCATCAATATAGCTATTTAAAAGCGTTAAATAATTTTATACACAACACCCATATATATATATTAATTATAATTTAACGTTTTCGGTTGTGAAAAAAAATTCGGGGAAATTTTGTGCAACTGCAAGCAAGGTAAAAAAACCCATTCCTGACAGTTTGAAAAGCAAAACGAATTGTTGATAGATAGATGGCCATGGGAGAGTGACCGACTGGGTGATGTTCTATGTACAAAATGAAGAGAGAAAAACGGACGGAAGTTTCCGCCAGACTAACTCTCGTATTAGTAGACGTTTTGAAGTTGTCCTTTTCGAGTCAGAATAGTTTCTGGCAGAGTTGTCGAATGCCTTAGAGATCCTCAGTTTAGTAAGTCTGTCCGTCCGTCGACCGCTTTGATGCTAGGCACCCCTCCCCACACACACATACAAGTATGGTCCTGCACGGTTTAGTCATATTATACATTTTCTTGTGATGTTAACTTATGCGAGTCTGTGTATGCGCGTTCCACAACACGAAAATATAATTGTTGGTTTTATGCAATTTGCACGCTTGGAGGATTTAAATATAGTTTTGTATTTTTATACGCTTCACTGGGTGCTACAAGCTTGCTTGACCATAACTTATTATAATTAATGTTGCTTGGAATAATCTGTTTTTATAACTGGGATAATGAAATTAGAAAATAATCACGAGCCTTCACTTATATGATGTCACTATGAACGAGTTAAAAAGTATTAGAATGATCGTTATAATTTATTTACGAAAAAATATTAAAATTCATATAACATTTAATCAAAATAAAATTTCCTAACTATATAGCTGACTATTATTAATATTTTCTAAAATAATGTAAACTTTTATTTATTCAATTGATGAATGTCAAACTTAACATTTTTAACGTAAAAACAAATTAAACAGTTTCACTAATAAAAGTCTGAATAACCAGAGATAACTTAAAATGATACACTTATAAATTACAATCTTTTTACTACTTGAATATTTTGCCTGTGGTAACATTTATAGTCGATGGAAAATTGTAAAACAATATTAATTTATTTGTTATATCGTACCGATATAAACAATAATAACAACAATTTAGCATAGCTTACCACCAGTGAAAAGCCGCATATCGTAGTACAGAAAAGAAGTATTATATATTTAATAAGTGTATTATATAATAAATATGATCTAAATTTCGAATAATATTGATTGAACAAATTTTACATATATTTAAGTACAAAGATATATTAACCATATATACCATTTTAAATGAACCAATAATGGTAAGCAAAGATTATTTTGAAATCAATTGAAACGTAATTAAAGTATAATATTAATATATTCAAACACCATTATATTACTAAAACATTTTAGGTCAATACATAACAGATAAATTATACTATTTTGAAGGAATTTAATTTGTCATTTTTTCCTGTATAGGCTGCAGATCTCAGCGTGGTATTAACATCTGAAAAACAACGTGATATATTTGTCATATCCTAATATGCTTTAGAATTGTTTTATCCATGGTTATGTTCCCCTTTTATAATTATATAACATGCGGTAATTCAAATTTAACGTTTATATATCTTACATAAGCATATAATATATCTTATATAATTATGATATAATAATTTTTTATTAAATACATTTCATTCATATCGATTTTTTATGTCGATTGTTGAAAATATTGCATTGAGTTGACCTATTAATACATTTACCGTATAGATCTCACAGCATTGAAAGTCAACAATTTTGAAAACATGTCCACCATCTTGCAGAGAGCAACTGAGGCAGGAAAAGAAGCGGGACTGAAAAGTCGGTAGGCTAATATGATCGGGAATGATCAAGACCACACCTTTACTGTCGACGGTGAAGCACTGGCCAAAAAAGTCAATGAATTCAAATATGACTATATAGGTTCCAGGGGCGCCACCAGGTTTTGCCAGAGGTGAGTTGTTTTTTGTATAGGAGACCGCCATCCCTCCGAAATAAAAAGCAAAATAAGCTTTTGTGAATACTATAGAAAGTGCCCCTTTACAGCTCAAGAAGGGGCCTCTGTAGCGCAAGAGAGGCCTCTTCCATAAGAGGCCCCTCTATATTGAGGGCAACCCCCCCTCAATAGGAGGCCACGTCAGATTGGAAGGGGGGGTCATTCGCACCCAACGAACCCCCCCTGGCAACGCGCATGGATTCTATAAAGTCAAAAGATGAGAGCTGTCGCCAAGACATCAGAACTTGTTGCAGGTCACAAATATCTGGAGAGACAGAGTCATCACCAAAAACTTAAATAAAAGGCCTCTTAAAGTTCTGGAATGGCAACTTATGATTTACGGATGTGAGGTATGAACATTGGAAATGAAGGATGAAAAGAAAAAAAATGCTTAGAAATGTGTATTTATATACCGAAGACCGAGAGACGGAAAAATAATAATATATTTATAGAAGAATTAGCATCTGCTCAGAATTATTCAGAGGAGAAAGCTGGAATATTTTGGACATGCCATGCGCACAGATCAGAACTGTGCCATCATGAAAAGGATCCAAGGGACTCGAGAGGGCAGACTTCCAAGAGGAAGGCCAACTTACACTACCACATATACAAGGACAACCTGAAGAAGCTAACCGACATGTCTGGGGGGAGGGCAGAGTCCTATCGTACATGCGATGACGATGATGATGGCGATGACAATGACGATGGAGAGGTATTGTGTGTTCTGCAACATTAGCGGAGAACATTAATCGATGATGCCGCTGACAGATGGACGGATATTAACACAAATTGCTCACAAATGTAAAATAAAATTCACATTTTTATTTCATAGGTAATAATCCATTTAGGTTGAAATATTAATTATTGACTATATATTTGTATATATATATATGTAACTTAAGTTTAGGATGTTTGAATTGGTTAAATATTCGATAATGATACATTATATGAATTATAAATGTATACAAAGTTAATTCTTTTAATTAAAAAAGATTAATTCATATATATTGAACTTTTATAAGGATAAATAAGACGTCTGTGTTTAACACGCGTATAACTTAATTTATAATATTAATTATAATATAATAGCATTAATATGATAGTGGATTAGCCCGTCAACGCTCTTTTTCAAATTATTTGAAATTTGCAAAAAATCATGCATGTGGAAGGGGGGGTAGGGGAGGTTGGGGAGGGGAGAAAGCAGGGTAAACATTTGAGCAAATGTTTTCAATAAAGATTACAAATGGCGTACAGAAGTCAACTAATATTGGTAAAACGTATAACAGTGTAAATTTCATTGAGCTAGCTCATTTACTACATTATAGTGCACAAATTGAAATTTGTACACACTCGGTACATTACTTTTAATCGATATACAAATGTGTACTACTTAAATTATAAAATACTAATATAGGTATAAATACGCACAAAAAACAATCAAAGTTAATACGTTAAGGTATAGCAAATGATCTTTAAAATTATTTCACATATCCAATTAAATAATCATTTTAGATTTTACACACTTAATTTTGTTTTATATGCATATATGACGCAGATCTGTTTTTAATATTAACATGCAAGACTGATTTAATCTTAAATTATGGACTGCATCCGTCCTTATACCTTAGTCAATTATGCTTTATTACATAACAAAATGATTTATAAATCAAATAGATCATTCAGTTTATTTTCCGTATAGTCTTGGTATGTATAAATAAATCTGTTTTAATTAATAAAATTGTTAATAATAAATTAGTAATAATATAAATACTATAACAAATTCTTTAAAGTATAATAGCTAACATCTTCTACAAAATAATATATAGATTTCAAAATTCACTATATAGATTATTCATATCACATCACCCAAATTTTCAACATTTAGGATGACTTTTCAATGACTACTTAGACTAGCTACTCTTAGCCTACTAATAAAATAATTAATAACTGTATATTTCTGGTTTAATTTAACTTCTGAGACTTCCAACAACATTATCTATGAATTCATAGTTTTAAACGAGTTTATAGCCATAAATATAAGTATATTATATGACCATAACAATTAATCACTGTACTAAGTATAGATAACTTTGTGATCATTGTAAACTTGATCATGAAAATAAATGCTTTTATTTATTACAAAGAAACGTCCATGACACCCAGTATAACATATAGTCTCTGCTAGATGTGCTATAGAAGCACCATCCAACTTTAAGGGATAGTTTCCGTTGCCTAAGGTCAAAAATATTAAAAATATTCTATTCTATATATTAAACAACATTTAATCGGACGCCATATAAATGCCTGTTCAAATAATATTGGTAGTATTGTAAACTCAAAAGTGGAAAGCTTAAAACTTCTCTGAATGTATGGATGGTTCGACATTAACGAAGTCCAATAAAGTTGTTGACACTGTTGTAATTTTAATGTAGTCATAATTTTTTATTAAATTAAGGCATAACAAGAAAGTAAATTCAGCCAAAATTAATTTATAAATTTTGACAATACTACTTATTGCTTTCGGTCATCGTGGTGCAGAATGGTGATCGTGTTGCAGAAAGGTGATCGTGTTGCAGAATGGTGATCGTTTTACAGAATGGTTATCGTGTTGCAGAATGGTGATCGTTTTACAGAATGGTTATCGTGTTGCAGAATGGTTATCGTGTTGCAGAATGCTTATCGTTTTAGAGAATGGTTATCGTGTTGCAGAATGGCTATCGTGTTGCAGAATGGTGATCGTTTTACAGAATGTTAATCGTGTTGCAGAATGGTGATCGTTTTACAAAATGGTGATCAGGTTGCAAAATGTCGAAAATGTTGGTAGTTAGTTTTTATTTTTGTTAGTTTTTAATTAATTATTCAATTAATTCACACTTTCATAAAGTTATAAAAAATTTGTTATTTAATAATTATAATTTTTTTTGAATATTGACTACTATGTTATGATATATATTGAAAATGTATTACTATAATCATACAAAAATTCTTAACATACAATTAATAATTTTAGAAAATAAAAATATGTAAAGAATTACTCATTAAACTAATAAAAATACATCAGGTTCAAATAAGAATATAAATTTTTCAAAACAATTTTCAAAATAATAAAAAGAGGACATAAGTTTCGCAAAAGCAAAACATTTCTTATCATCTATTTTGTTTTGCCTTGTTTTCGAACACCAAAAAAATTCAAAGATAATGAAAGTAGCCTTTATTAACGCTATTACATCCTGTCCTTTTTTGATGAGAGATTTATAAATAAAAATAATACAAAAACTCTCACTATCTTATGCACAATTCACACGCACGAACTACAGACGTTTTTCCCAATAAATTGTTCACAAGTCTGTATACAGGGTTTCTACGACAGAGATCAGAAAAAACGAAGTAGTATAGAGTAGCATATAGAGACCACATTGCACACTCGATAATACTATAAAGTATAGCCAGAAACTGAACAGTCTTCCTCACCCAAATTCCGAGGGTCATCGGCCACACTCGATTAGTCCCCCGTGGTCCTCGAAAGTCCTGGTATGGTTCCTCCAGGTTAGCGACCTTCGAAACGCGCGCGAGTCAACCCCCCCCCCCCCCCACCCGCTCCCTCCCTCGCTTGGTTTGCAAG
>JAUZND010001913.1:0-13183 GCA_034780555.1 Coelogynopora nodosa
GTCACGGGGTGGGGGGTGGATTCAAGGAGCTCCTTCCCTACTACTCATCCATATTTAATGTTTACGCCCTCGAAAGCGTAAACAATAGCATTTGAATTTGAAATATCTTCAGAAATATCGAATATAGTCGTCGCTGACGCGGCCTCTGATTTTCAATATAAATTTTATAATATATTAAATATATTATAATATATTATATATAATAATTCAATATCATCTTCAATTTAAAAAAATCCTATTTACACGAACCTGGATAAAACGTTCGTTCCAAGGAATGCCCCAGCACGATTTTAGCCGAAAATTCCTTTTCTTCTAAGCCTACAATGGCCAGTTCCTGACGACTGCAAATTAAATTCAAATACATTTCTATTATTCAAAAACATATCAAATTATTAACAAATATTCATTATTTTTGTAAACGAATTAATAAAATGAGTACTTATTGCTATAATCACTAACAACAGTAAAAAAAACACATCGTGATATTTAAAAACTAGGGTTGAACCATTAGTTTACAGGAAAATGAAAAAAAAAACAGATCGGATATTTTTTACAGCTAATAAGACTAAATATTAGATTGAGATCAATTTATGACTGAATATTTATTATAACTGAATATTATGACTATATTATCTGTATAATATAAAGATAATTCCTTTATTACAATATAAATCTGCATACTCCATAAGCTTTTGAGCAATATTAATAACAATGTAATTTCACTACCTACAATGAATACAACAAAAGGAAAATTATGTGCTTTATATATATGAAAACGGAAATGATGTATATGGTTTGTTATAGAAATAAATTATGAATTGAATATAAATTTAGAAAATATTGAAACATTGCCTAACGGTACTTCATACACATAAAACATTCATTATATATGATTTGTTTAGTGTAATTGTAAAACAAAAAAGATAATGAAACAAATATTACATAAACTTAATAAGAAAATAAATCAGAGGGAAAAAGTGGCACGCAGGACCGGTTAAAATTGATATTTATTGGAAAAGTGTTTTTTTAAGTACAATATTTCAGAAATCTGATTTGCACGTTATCTCTGTATTTAATAGTAAATGATCACATTCCATTCCTTAACTCTACCACAAATCAAAAATAACAATTTAACTAATAATATAATTTTTTAAATACTAATAATATCATTCAAAATACAAACAACATTAAGGACCGAACAATAGAAAGGTCAAAATATTAATTAAAAATATGTTTGAAACCCAAAAATAGTTTGTGATCCATTAAACAGGTTTGGAGTTAAAAGATGGCAAGTTAAAAGTATGAATTTAGAAGACACACTAAAAATCCAATAAGCAGAAAGCATAGCTGGGAACAATATAAATCTTAACATGTATAATAATTTTAATTTATAATTAGAAAGAACAATGCGAAACTTTTATAGCTTTAGAATGTCAATGGCAGCGGCTGACATACAGTCTAGAACAAATATTTATTTTATAAACGTCAACACTGCAGTCTCTAGATTATTGAGCGCTTTGAGAAAGTCAGGTTCAAAAGCGCTATAGAAAAATAGTTGTATTATTATTATATAAAAATTGGCAGAGCATTCAGACGATTGTCATTAGCAAGAATAAATGGATTCCAATATTCCAAACTGACAGATATTCGAAATAGTTTTCCATTAACTTCCTTTATGTTAAACTATAGTGTACTTACGCTAACAATAAATATGTAGAATTATAATAGAGAAATGTATAAGCACAACCAAAAAATAGACATTTTGAATAATAAAAATAAATATTTACAAAAAGTAAGTTTAACGAAATATTTACAAAAAGTAAGTATGGTATATCACAATAGCGTAACTTAACATCGTTTCATTCCATACAAAAATATTGATGTCATTTAAAAAATAAATTGTTTTAAAAATAATTTTTACTAAATTTGAATATAAAATATATTTTTTGTTCTATTGTATGTTGCATACATTAAACTGACTAACAATTAAGAAGACTAAATAATATATTATAATTATTAGAAAGAATGAACATAAATAAATTAGATTATTTTATAGAATGACATTAGAGTATGTTACTGTGAATGGATTAATTAATAAATTAATGGATTAACTGAATTTAATTTATTAACATATTGTTAGTGAAATTATATCTTGGGACCATCAGTGCCAAAATGCCAGATTTCAGGCATTGCAAAAAGAGTTAAACTGACCATCTTAGCACTTATTTAGGCAATTAAATAACCCTACTATATTTAATTGACATCAGAAAAGCATAATACATATGTTTTAAATAGGTAAGCAAAATATCTAATGAATAGTTATACAATGATTGATTGCTACACTACATATTATCGGATATGCTAGTTAAGTTTATATAACAAAACAAAAGTTTTGAATTATGTATGGAGGGAATGCCAAACCAATTAAATAAAAATATATAAATTTGGTAAAAAATGAAAGTTTATAATTTGTAAGTTCTGTGTAATACTCTATTTGGTTACATTATGTTCCAAAACATATTACGTTAGGCAATTGAAATATCACTTAAGTCTCCTTAGGTATATATGCAATAGTAAAAACCAGTCATAAAAACATATTGTAATTATTTTGAGGATCCCTCTCTAGATACCACATTAGAAGCATATTGCTTGATAACTTTGTCCAACACTTTCTCATGTTCCTTTCTTCTTTTATTTTGTAACAAAACGTTCTGCTCTCTTAACTTCCTTAACCGCCATCTTCATCAGCCAATATAGCGGCGGCCTGTAATTCTTTTAAGAGCTTCTGGGTTTTCTCAGAGCAATCTCTGCTTCAGTGACCTTCTCAGACTCATCAAACTCAAGTATACACTTAGAATTTTTCTTTTCCATGGTCACTTGCGATGCAGACTCATTTCCTTCTCGATCATCACCAAGCGTTCCTTCTCCCTGTCTTCCTCTTCTTCAATATCATCTGAGAATATGAGGTACAAGCTGAGGCAGCTAGCTGTAGCAGAGATGACGTGATGGGTGGGGTTTTTACAGGGAGAAACAACATGGAGCTTACACATGGCATCCGTCACAGTAGATTGATGCACACGTACTTCCACTTCTAGCTCAGAAATCGATTCAACTGGGATCACAATTGGCATGGCCTCAGCTGGAATATTCATCATCTTTTCATATTTGCTACGATTTGACATGATATTTGCTAAAAAAATTGAAGAAAATATTTTCGGGCATTCAGAACCATCTAATTCGGACACTATTTTTTATTTTCGGGCATTGCCCGAATTCAGTCGTCAGTAGGAACACTGGACCATGTTGGTTCCATCCCGATATCCCAATGGTGGTGCGCATATGAATCAATGCATGCTGGTTCTATCCCGATGGTGGTGCGTATTTGAATCAATCAATGTTGGTTCCATCCCGATATCCCGCTGGTGCAGCGTATTTGAATCAATGCATGTTGGTTCCATCCCGATGGTGGAGCGTATTTGAATCAATGCATGTTGGTTCCATCCCGATATCCCGCTGGTGCAGCGTATTTGAATCAATGCATGTTGGTTTTATCCCGCTGGTGGAGCGTATTTGAGTCAATGCATGTTGGTTCCATCCCGCTGGTGGAGCGTATTTGAATCAATGCATGTTGGTTCCATGTTAACAAAGTGGGTAATTGTCTTCACTTCTACAAAATGAAACCGAATACTTACTAAGGCTAGTATTTCTTATATGTTTATGATTAAATATTTTTAAATGCAGGCGGGCGCATTACATCCGCGGCTTGCATGAAAAGTCTGTCTGTTGTAGAGATATGAAAATCTTTTTAATGAAAAAAATATTGTTAATAATGTTTCTATGACCAACCGGAAAGTAATCAAAGAAAATATGAATGTATACAAATTAATTATTTTCATAGTTAAGCTTAATTAATGTGCTTATGTAATATAATTAGCTCAGATCGATAAGCAGTCGTGTAGGTGTTGATGACAGCAAACTCATAATGAACAACTAAAGAAACTATACGAAAGACAGCTGCTAGATAATTACTGTTTTTAAAGTGGATGAAAGTAAAGAGACTTACATTTGCTAGAGTTGTATTTACAGGAAAAAACAGACCACTTAGTATCAAATTTGGAAATAATGTTCATTACACTACACTCTCATTCGAAGGGCTAGATACATTTTTACTCTTACAGTGCTTAAACTAATAAAAAAATACTCAAAGAACTAGTCAATCGAGAACGTTAAACTAAATGTTACACTTGTTATTTTAAAATTAAGAGATAAAAATAGAACAGTATATTAAAAATATGAAGTACTTACAGTGAAGAGACCGATTTCGTCAGAAATTGTAAAGAGCACAAGGAGAAAGCGAGCCACTTTGGCAACGGAGATTTATGAGACAGTACTCTGAATACGACAATTGTCCGCTTAATGGACTTTCCTGCTTCCGCTTTGTCATCGATCTCACTGACTCCGAGAACCTCCCCATGTCCTGTCCAAGATGGTTTGTTATCTTCGCACGGGATCTAACCAAATTGAAGGAAAACATGAGTAAACATAAAGTTGTGATAAAATATCATATTATGATATGTTACGAGTCCTCTTGGCAGGAATCTGCATTAAGTTACTAAATGAAACTTCCACAATTGAATTATTTAAGACAACAGGTTCAGCTTTAAAATTTGTTTAAGTTATGGATAAAATCCCAGAATCAGGAATTTATGATCTGTTGACTAATAGAATAAAACAGCTGCCGAAGCAAACTATTACCGTAAGTGTTGTAATGCGAGATAATATCAATATTGCTTTTAGTAATTAACATTTGTTAGCATAATTCGTGCTATCAAGGTAAAGATGAAACAATGGATGTTAAACCACTGAGAATCGGATAATCAGAGATCATTTACTAAAAATATATTAGGAATATTGATCAAAACTACATTGTATTTTTAACATACTTATAAAGCCACATTATCTCGCACGTATAACTTTTTTTGGATTAGTTGTTTTTCAAACATATGTACACATTCCTAATATTAATATTTATAAATATAAAGTTCAAATAGTTAAAATATAAAAATAATTAAATATGATCAGCCTATAATACAAATTTTTGCACTTCCATAAGTCCATGGTGTAAATAATTAAAAAATAATAACGGTAATAATTCAAGAAAGAAAGGATATTGGTATTCATCCCCCCTCCCCCTCCCCCCTACTTTCATCTAACTACTTAAGTTTTTAGAATTACCGCAAATTACTAATTTGATCATAGAAAGCCGAACAAACTGTACACATGACATAATATAATATTAGATTCATGTTAGTAAATAGGCCAACACGTTAATTTAGTTAGAATGTTGAAGATACCATTGACGGCTAACCTTTATACAGACAAAATCGGAAGAAACTTCTCGCTTGAGACAAGATTCTAAGATATCAATTTTCTTGGATGATAATAACGTTGCTTCCACTCCAAACTGAACTTGTCGATCGTTCAGTTTTCTGGACAGGAAAGAAGCCACGCCAAAGAGCGTCTGTCTCTTGTCGACAATCCAATCAACCTCTACGTTATGGAACACAAAGGCTGCCGAGTCTGAAGCGCCCTCCGCGGCCACTTCCATACGCAGTACGGGCAAGATGCGTTTCTTGTAATCTTCCAGATTTTCATACTGACTGGGTAGTTCCTCTTTCACATGTTCCCATGCTTCAGGATAAAAGCATTGAACAGGGTCTTCTCGGTGTTCCAGACAAACGCCGAACGATGGCGAGAAATCGATTCGTTGAATTCTCGCTTCTGGCCAGCCAATGTTGTATTTAGTAGACCATTGAATCTGAAGAAAGTAAGGCAATGCATAAATTAAGATAACATGATTCACGATATACTTAATACTTAACTCCTTCTTTGCAAGTATCCATGACAAACCAAATCGACGAACACCCGTAGAAGACAACGTGATATATTTTAATATGCCGTATATAAGCGACACCACTGACAGAAGAATCTAGGTTGCTTTTGGAAAATCAGGCTTCAACGTGCGTCTACATCGCAGCTCCTAATCTCTACATAAAGCGCTCCAGACCAGAGCAATCAAGCCACAATGCATGATACAAAATTGCCTTATTGGAGATAACGAATTATGTGTAAAATAAAAACTGGTAATAAATACACAGTAAACTGTAAACAATTCTCAGAGATCTACATCGGCTCAACAACCCGGGAACTTCACACACGCATCCGGGAACATCTCAATCTCACAAAGGGCTCAATTCGCAAGCACGCGCAACTCTGCGACTCCGCTTTCGAGTACCGCATTTATCCTCTCGCTTATTCTTACATACTCTTTGCTTCTCTCCTAATCAATTATTACGCAATTTTCCTTTGGTGTATACAATTTCTCACTGTGTACAGATCCTTCTCGTTTGATAACGCTGTTTATAAAGTGAAAGTTAACGATACATATATCAAAGCAGTTTTGGTTTCTTTTTTTAATATTTTATTTATTTCAACCTTTTATTAGCAAAATGAAGAACGAGCAGAGAACCTTCCTAACTACATTTGATCGATTCTGGCGGTGAATCCCGACATGGAATCTCAGCATCTGGTCAACCGCTTCTCAAAACCCATTCCGTCCATAAACTACTATGACCGCACGGCAGACTTTACAAACGTAGAACCGATCACGTCACTGAGAATGACACAAAATTGCTGCCCTGCGCGTCTAAGAAATCTAAACTTGTGTATGGAGATTGCTTTCTGGCTTTTCATAACTCAGTAATCGATGGTTATAATCATGGATGTCAATTTTTTGTATATCTTGCTTGTACCTAGATATCCAATCTATTCCTCACAGCGGTTGTAAGAAGGTGAGTCAAACACGGCTTTGCGAGGCAAAATAATTATATGGCAGTTCGCACATCCTAAATAGGCATTCATCTTCAAAACTATTTTTAACAATAAACAGTTTATCAGATAAAATTTTATTTTGCACCATTAAACTCGTAGTAAAATGTTACGTTTATTTATAGTATCGTTAAATAAATAACTTATTTTAATAAGAGAAAATGAAATACATTAAGTTTAAACATAATTAACCTATTTAGGATGCGCACAACTGATAATATATTTTTTATTAGCCTCGCGAAACTGGTGTTTGATTCTATAGTTTTCGTAAATATAGTATATAACAGAATTATGTTGGATTGTACATCTAGGAGTGAGAGAAAAAGAAATCCATATCTATGGCTATAATGATTTGTACAATTTTCGCTTAGTTTCATTTACTGTTACATTGACACGGCAACCACGTTGAATTTAGTATTCTTTTTTATGTGTATATAACATGTTTTCTATTCAAATATAAAATTACATTACCTCTTATTTTGACTTGTAATTGACATGCAAGAGATTAAAATATCATATTCTGATTAACTACGTTTTTTATTGTAGGTATACATTATTGTATTTTTATATTATATATTACTATTGAATAAAAATTAAAGGGTTGTAAGTTGGTATATTAAAAAAAGGAAAAACAAAAGTGTTTAACAGCTTAGTGTGTATATACAGTAGGCCTATACATCATTCCAATCTATTTCTGGTGCTTCCTGATGCTATTTACAAGAGTGAGCGACCAACAAACTATAAAAATTACAAATTTAACATCACTGTGGCTATATTGACCTATAGTGATTTTTTTTTAAATTATAAAGTGCAACATTTAAATACATGTTAAGAAATAAATATTGAATTATAAATTAAATAATAATACCTGAACGATATTTCCAGGAGTTAACATGAGATTAAACTTGACCGAAGAATGGGCTTGATTGGATTGTCCCACACCCTCCCAAGTAACGTCAGATGCATGCTTGGGAGTCAAATGAGAGCACTTTTGAAATCCTTTACACAGATTAACTAATCGCTGTTTAACTTCCTCAGATGGCTCCTCATGGGCAACGTCGTCCACTCGGCTCAGTTGTCGTATTTTTGTCAGCGAATTAATGAATCCTTTTGGAGGTGCGGTCCTATACTCCTGCAAACAGTTACACAAATCGACAGTGTTGTTTACTGGACTGACGGTAAAGTTAAAGGCATTTGCAGTATCGATTTCTTTACTGGGATTGATGCAAAAAATCCGCTGCTGCCAGACTAGAGTACACGGACCATTTTCGTCAGGACAAACAGGTGGACTTGACAAGCCTAAGCTTGCCATTCGAATCTGAAATACATTATAAAGGCATAGAAATGTATAATGAATATCATTTAATAAACTGGTAATTATTTTACCTTTGCAACTGATCGCATATAGTTATTTCTCAGATTGCCATGAACCAATTCAATATCCGTCGAGGTGCTTCGATAAACTATACACAATTGAGGCAGACTGTCATCATCTGTTGTGCCTCTTGAAGTAGCTGCTGCAATCGCAGAGCCAAGCTTTCCATATTGTTTGTTAGCTTTTGAAATACGAGTTAACCGCAAACCAATTTCGCGAAGTTCTTCCGTTGTATAAGGTGGACTACTCTTATTTTGCAATTCAGCCTTTAAGATTCGATGAACAGCCATACATGCGTAAGATCGAAGAGGGCTAGTGAAGTGAGCGTAGTGCAGTAAATTAAGATCAAAGTGACCTAAAACTTCAGGACTGTATGTAGCTGCAGAACAAAGATCGTACCAATCGTGCAATGCCAACATCACACTTGGAAAGCGCCATTCTGAGAGAACTAATTTCTTTGTAGCCTTCCAATCTTCATCTTTGATACACTGTGATAAGTGTTGGCGTACGTCATGAGGAATAGTCACATGTAGCTGTTTACCAGAGTCATTTTGACAAATTGCTTGTGAAGGACTACGACTTTTTAGGCGAGTAAGTCTACCCGACAACAAACACGTTGAGTTGTGTTTGTTAAAAAATTCTTTCATTGTTTTCTCATGCGGAGCACATTGGTTCCTCAAAAGAACTCTACCAGAGTATTTTTTACATAGTCTATCAGCAATATATTTGTTGGCAAGAACCATGAATTCTTCGACTAAAGCTTGTACTTCGTGAGCAGAGTGGTCTACATCTACAACCGAAGCCTGTTCAGTCAATCGTTCCTTTCTCAACTCTGAAGCAACAGAAAGCAACAGTAGTAACGTTGCAGACAGCTCTTGGTCCTCTTCGTGTCTCTCCAATACTATACGTTGAACGTCTTCCTTTGTTAATTGACGATTCGATTTAATAAGCGACTCGCATACTTCACACTCAAGAATCTTCTTTTCATCATCTTTGGAAAATTTAAAATTTACAGAAATAGCTCGTCTATCTTTATTTGGCACGATCGATAGAAAGTCTTCTGCCAAATCGTCTGGCAGCATGTTGATAGGTCGCACCGTATCAGAGACACATTTCGGAGGGTAAAATGTCTGCCCACGGATGCGTGCTTCACGATCTAAATTTGAGTTTAACTGAATAAATTCAGTAACATCTGTGATATGAACTCCAATATGAATGTCATTATTGTGATCTCGATAAGCAGATAGGGCATCATCGATTTCCCTAGTTGATTTATTGTCAATGGTAATGGTGTAAAGATTCCTTAAATCTTTTACTTTTGAACCAGCTACAAAAATATGTTTTTTTCTTTTTACTTGATTTATATCTTTTAAAGATGTGGCTCTATCAAACTGTAAAGGAACTTGATATAAAATCTGCATCAGTGGAAGAGTTTCCTCCAAAGTAGTAGCCTCATTGACAACGCCAACAACTTGCCCAAATGGGTAAAGAAAACTCGGATCCCATTTTTCATAGCGAACTATGAATATTTTTTTGCAATTGAACCGACATATTTTAATAATAGAATTTTCATGTCTACCACTGCATGTGACATCCTTACCATTGATATTTACATTAAATACAGAAATATAACTTTGGTCGGCATATTTCGGGTTCAATTTCTTACGGTCAAGATTAGAGGCCATTCCATTTTGATCATTTTTCAACCTAGGGATAACCTTATCTGCATAGTAGTCTCTGGCAGGTTTGTTGTCAACGTGAATTTTCGGAAACGTACGACAAAGTGGCCGCATCAAACTGGTTTGATCCGAGCAAACTCTGCATAAAAACAACTGATTGATCGGACGAACTTCAGAATCCAAAACATGAACTACTCGACCAGTGATCAGTTCAGGTTGTACGCTTTGTTGACCAAATCCGCTACCCCTTTTCTCGTCTTTGAACACCTGAAAGTGTGATAAAATGTTTCTCAAATAAATAATTCAATAGTTCGGCTTCCAAAATCTATATAATTAACAGTTACACAAAATTTGAAAGTATAATTTACACATAATAACGCTGTTTGTCAGCAAGTTGGTATTATCAAATGTAACGTATTCCAGTGAATCAGTGTAATATGCTTACATAGACTATCTTTTAATGTGATAGGTCAACCTTTCTCAAAGCGATATAAAATTATCTAATTTATATGTCTAAACAGTGTTCCTACTGCGATTTGTACCATATTTATAACT
This sequence comes from Coelogynopora nodosa, assembly GCA_034780555.1. Lineage (NCBI taxonomy): Eukaryota > Metazoa > Platyhelminthes > Proseriata > Coelogynoporidae > Coelogynopora > Coelogynopora nodosa. Next base: position 10,498 of record JAUZND010001913.1, read on the forward strand.
ATAAAAATAAACTTTGAATCCGCATTAGGTGTGGCTATTTGTCATTATTGATGAGTATGGGAGGGGATTAGTGGTGGTTTTTTAAATAGCCTTCAATAAAAAATTAATCATTTCAGTTATATTGCAAGAATAATAAATAAATTAAGCTCCGAAAATATTGTAATATGTTTATATGGGGAAATATTTTAACTATTTTCCACAAATTTTGAGACCTCTTGACATTGAAATTTTAGGTTCCCACCCCTAGCCCCCTAAGGTTTGACAACGATGATTGAAATTTCAAATTTAGCACAATGGTAAAATTGGTTGCTATACATATATTTTTACTTAAAATTTGATATCTTCTACAGGACCTTTAGAACGTGTTGGTGACTTTGCTGATTGCTTCATAAAAGCTTATTGTCTGTGGTATGAAACAAGAAGACATTTACGTAATGAGAGTGAGTTTCGTACATTCGCCTATATACCTATATTGACTTTACGGGAACTTCAGGTGACGCATTTCAGTTGAAATTGATATGGTGAGCTTCTTGAACACCTCGCTCGATATACTGGATCCACTCAGAATATATATATGGAATATTATTATTAATTCCATCTAGACTACAGACAAACAAAGATAATATTCCATACGTGGATGATGTCTATAATGATCCAAAAAGGGTTTAATAAATAAGATTGACCAAATGTATCTGCTAAACAGATGTAAAAATGGCTAGTTCTTAAAATTATTTCGTTGTCAGCTCCTGGTTAAATATTTTTAATGATTATGAAGTACTTTATGGGGAGATGCAAAGGCGTACCGAAATGAATGTAACAAGAAGAAATCAAACACAATGAAAATCTGCAAATAGTCAAATATCTAGCGGGTGATAATATCTTTCTAATACCTGATTTTTATGCGTCAAGTTGGCGTGTAATTTATTAATAGGATATATAAAAATTGGTTATTTGATCTAAATATCTAAAAACAAGTTGAAAGCCATGAATGTCCGAGACATTTGTTAAAATTTAGCACCCTCCCCCTATACAGATATATATTATTTTATAAATCTAAAATTATAAGTAATTAACATAAAAATAATAAAACATATTGAAAATAAACTAAATAACAAATAAATTAAAATAGCACCAAATCTTCACCAAGGCGTACATTTTTTAAAATTTTATGTAAATATTAATAAAATGAAGTCAACATTTTTAATTAGTAAAGCAAAATCGTCCTCAATTAATAGTGTATGTAATGCATGACCCCAAACGAAAGACAATTAGCGAAGTTAAAATGTGTAGACACTACACGAGCATAGCTTGGTAGCAACAGATTTACAAACATAAAATACACGAACAACATCGAAACGAACCTTAACAATAACTCTATCTTTGTGAAATGCGCGACCACAGTTTGTACGCCCAATGAGATGTACACGGTCAAATCCTGGACAAGCAACAATCAACTGACCATAACCTTTATGTGCGTCTTCAAGGTGGAGAATACATTCCTAAAACAAAATGTAATTTATAAAAAACGATCGAGTAGTTTTACCAACCGGTGTTTCATTATAATTAGATAAAACGTACCTATCAATATTACTTAAGTAGGTATTATCTTTATTAGTTATGTTACTATGCTCATGGACACAAACGAACAGTTGATTAGATAAATTAATTTAAGCTTTATTGATTTTGTTTTACACAAAAATGAGCAGGAAAGTTCACAATCAAAGACTGTGAGAGCCAGAGATGAACCATGAATATCGGCATTACAGAGGAGAACAAAATGAGTCCTTTTTATTTATGCGTGAGTAATAACAACTGATTTTATTACTGTAAACAACACTACTATAAAAAGCAAAAATTGTATAAATTAGTGTAAACTAATATAAAAACGATAAATTATGTGAACGATAACTAAAAAGTAAATTATACGTATAAGTAATACTGCAAAACATGATACGTAATGATAATAGTTCAATTGAAAACTAAAAGTATAAGATTAAATGACTATTTTTTATTAAAATTATAATATTAAATAAATTATTTATTTAACATTAATCTAAACTAGTAACATGGAACAACAAGAAAGTAAAACTAATATATTTTAAAAAGAGAACAATTGTTATACCTTGTACTTGTCAGGTTTTTTTTCAAAACATCGAGCATCCTCTTTGTGATGATAACGCCAAGGTAGATCTTCCTTCTCATTATATTTGTCCGGATCTTTATCTGGTTTTTGTAATCCTTTAGACATAAAACAGATACATTTTTACATACAATCTCTGTAGTACTTTTGAATTCTTAATAAAACTTGAAAAACACAAATATTAAACTTCATACAATGTACTGAGGAAACTTGTAGAAATTCTAAAGGTAATAAATCACAAAAATCAAACCAGTCTCAATGAAATTTCTCTCAATCAATATTTAATCGCAATCGAACTCAGAACTTTCTAATAATAAAGAAAACTAACAGCTTTTCCATTATTACATTGTTAACAAATATAATTCACTCACAGTGGTTTATATTCTTAATCTTTGATTAGATTCTGGTTAATACCTACTCATATGTCAAACTGTTGTTAATTTCTTTAAATAATTTGCAATCTACGAGTGTGGATCAAAAAGTTCCAGGATTATCCAAAAATTAATTTATTAATGTAAATCAATCATTAGTAGGTATTATCATTAT
>JAUZND010001914.1:2714-13183 GCA_034780555.1 Coelogynopora nodosa
CATGATGACCTATTTATTTGTGATTTGGATAAACTACTATTATGCTACTGAAGTGGATAGAACTGACCATTCGGATGCTCCAAAATTGGTTGATCCGAGAAAAATGTTGGTTTCCATGGTGATTTCCGACAATCATGGCGTAGTTCATATGCAAGTTCACCGGATTGAGCCTTGTTTCTCTGATATTTATACTATAAATTAAAATATTATAAACGTTAAAGAAATGACATTGGTTAATTAGTTGTAAAGATTTCTATTGCGGAATCAATGTTACTAATGTAAGATATTTAATCACAACATTTATTTATCACTTTATAAATAGATGAAGAATACAAGCGATATATTACACAGCGATAATATTGAAACTATGGAATAGTTGAAATTATAATATACTATTGAAATTATAATATATAACTATGGATACACAATGTCATATTACATATTACCCAAACTAAACTACGAGTCATAAAATACAAATTAGTCCAGTTTGAAAGAACGTGTCAAAATTAAGATTAACTAAAAAAAATCCGATATATCTAAAATTTTGTTTTAATGTGAAATCATTCGATGCCCATTTATCGATAATGATGACAAGTATGTTCTTCATTACGTAAAATATTTAATATAGAATAATAATAACATTTTAAAATTAGTAAACAATATTTATTGACCGTCAATAATGTTATTAAGTTACTACACTATTTTTAAATTAATGTATTAGTAATTAATAATAATAAAATTAATAATAAACGTTAGGAATATGCTTACTGTTAATGCTAATATATTTTTGCTAATACAAAAATATAAGTGAAAATTTAGGAAAATTATGGAATTAAATATATATATATTTTTTAAATTAGTCATACACTCTTTGTCTATTGCAAATATTCCACAATATTTAATATTTATGTTTTATTCTCTGCAATAGAGCTTTCATAACTTTTTAAAAGCTTTTATCAGTTCTCTTTATTATCTATTCATATAAAAAAACATTCACCCCGAGAGTTAGCGCGAACAAATTAAGGTATGGAATAAATAAATAAAAATTAAAATAAAATAACAATTTGATAAAAGCAGTTTGGTTTCAAAATATTGCATATAAACAATAAACTACTGCTTTCTATTCTTCTTTGCACCATTTTATGTTTCAACGAGCCTCTTTAATATATTCATAAAATATATTATTTAACAATATAATGTGTTACTAGCTCCATAGAGGACTTCTATATATATAACATTCATTGATTATATCAAGAACATATTTAGCGCCAGTTTTATTAATTCAATTTTTAAAAAATTTCAAAAGTTTGATTTACGATTATATAATTACTTTATGATACATTTAGACACGTGTTTTAATCCATATTAGACTACACATTACAGCAAAATGAAAATTTAGCTACATATAGTTAGATAGCATTTATTATGTAATGATACTGTAATTTTCCATACGATTTTAATGCATTTCATATATTTAATATATGACAAGCTTATACAATATATTCATGTTTGTCTATCAATAATTAAGGTTGGTACAAACTTAATAAATTCAAATGATACAACGTAACACGCATAATAGTTGTACCGGACCATATTAAAAGCGGTATATTTAAAGTGATCAAGTGTGCAAGGAGATTATGAACTTAATATTACTTTAATTTGAATATAGTCAGGTGACACACTATAATTGCAACCACTTTGAAATTGTGTTCTTCATTGAAGCACGGCAGTATAGGAAGAGTCGATTCGAGCACACTTATAATTATATCATGACTCACGACTATAAATAGATTATGACTCTTGACTATAAATAGATTATGACTCTTGACTATAAATATCATGAACTATCACTTTTTTTGACTTACTTTTTTTTACCCACACAATTTTTTTGTAAACCTCATCCCCCACAATTATTTTTTTTAAATTAAATTCTTTTTAACTCCCCAATATATATTTTTTACACCCCCTATTATATTAAAAATAAATAAATAAATAAATACTCTATTCTATTTGGTCGGATCCATTTTTAAGTATGAAAATCGAACTCAGTGACTTTGAATTAGTAGTAAAAAACCACCCTTATTTGTTTCAATCGATCAAAAGAAAGACATAAAATCAAAAAAACTAAAATACTCTATTCTGATTGGTCGAAATAGGTTTATTTATTAATTTTAAATAGTTATTTTTTGAAATTTACTTGATTTTTAATTTATTTGTTTTAATTTTTTAAATTAATTTATGTATGTATTTATTCAGATAACTGCGAAAGGTGTGTTTCCATACACATATTTGTCTTTGCGGATAAAGGAATCCAGATTACCACCTCGAAAAGCCTTTTTTGACGATCTTAAGAAGCAGGATTACGAGAGAACTCAAGAGACCTGGCGGGAATTCAAGTGCCACAATTTCGGCGAATATATACTGACGTATCTAAAACATGACGTGCACCAATTGGCAGATGTGTTTGAGACATTCCTCAACCTCAGTGTAGCTAAATATAAGTTGGACCCTGCTAATTTTGTGTCAGCACGCAGCATATTATGTTGGCAATCCGCCTTTAATATGACGAATGCTAAAGTAAAGCTACTCAGTGATGTCGACATGTATTGTACATATTGTTTGAGAGAGGAACGTGAGGTGGAAAGGCGTTTGTGAACAAATATCATGAGAGACAGAACATAACCACAGGTTTAACAGAAGAACAGGAAAAATTGCTATATATAGACGCCAATAATCTATATGGAAACGATCTCTCACAGTCATTACCACACTCACAGTTTAAATGGATGGTTCAGTTCGAAATCAGTAAATTGGACCTCGAAACTTTTAATTTAAACAGCGAGATTGGTTACATGTGTGAGGTGGACTTGGAGTATCCGTCACATATTGTTGAACCTTCACTGTATTCTGATTGGCTGACTGTGGCTTATTATATTTTACCGCTAAATATATATACATCAGTTCCTTATTCCTATGTTGTATCAACCTGATATATTGAGGCGGGAGGCCTGTGCTTACTAAATACAGATACTGTGTTAATTACCTACAGACTTTTACTTACTTAATTCTAGTGTACTTCATTCAATACATAGGGATTCAACACATATTCAGCACGTATGTGAGGACTTGCCATTTGCGACTGAGAAAGAGGTTATACTATCCAGCTGACTTACTTCATTTATGACTAGTCAGTATAAAAATCAATCTTCAAAAAGGAAAAATGGGCTCAAATACAAGAGTACCACGAAACTCCTCCCTCATAATAAAAAAGAGAAATGTGTGCGTCATGGAAGGATGTTTCAGTTCTATCTCAAGCTGGGAATGTTGTTAACAAAAATCCACAGAGTGTTGCAGTTTCACTAGGAGCCATGTTTCCTAAATTATATCTAGTACGGTAGTAAACGTCGACAGGAGACCAAGAATATATTTGAGAAAGATTATTATAATTTAAAAAATAAACTCGCTGTTTGAGAAGACTCTCGAAAATTCTCGAAAGAGAATGAATTTCAGATTGAGCAACTCTGAGGATCACGTAACAACTATGGCAAGTCGAGTCTTAATTATATCGACAAGAATCTTCAATCAATATCTATTCGGAGTCCACTTGTGCAAAGAGGCTGCGACAATGGATAGGCCAATCTAAATCGGAATGGCAATTTTGGAACTCTCTTAACTTATCATGTATTCGTTGCGATACGACAGCCTCAAAACATATTCAAAGGAACTTGGCGGCGAATTCGAGATATTGGTGGGTGATACCGACTCCTTTTTTATACGCGTATTCAACGTCAATCTCAACCAATTGTTATTTCTTCGAATGTAGCAAGATGGACCTTTGGACTGTTGGACTCCTTCCACTCAAGTCGGTGCACTGCAGTTTTGGGATGTGTGAAAGATGAGTGTGTGGGCAATCCTCAAGAGGAATGTATCTATCTTTGTCCAAAGACCTATATCCTTTTATCACAAAACGGCTCGGAACACAAGAGAGAAAAAGGTGTACAAATGTGTGTCGTTAAGAATGTGCTCACTCACGATTCATACATACATCGATCAGACCCGATTTGCATCGTGCAACCTCAAAAGCATGACCCTGCAATACAACAAGCGCAGTTTCTCTTTTTTTGAAGATAAAAAGGCATGCATTGGTGTCAATTAGAGCCTTCCATATGACAATCAATATTTAGGTAGCTTTTTTCCCGAATACTCTACTGAAAACCACCGACAAACAATCGCGCCCCAATTTCAATCATCATGTGAAACTTAAATAGTGACTTGTACATTTTGTATATATTCATTCAATTTTTAGTATTAAATTACACACTTTTTCCCTGTCGTTTATTTGTCCTTTTGGACTATACATACCTGATGAGATTATAATAAGATCGAAACCTGAAAAAATTATATAAACAAACGACACCTTGCTTGATTATATATATCACAAATATGTTTGGATATAAAGAGACTCGACGACTTCTTGATACGTCATCAAGTGAAGACTGAAGTGAAGACTCAATTGAAAACTCAAGTGATCAAACGACAATTCTCTATCAACGTTAACCAATCATCCTACTATTAGCCATGAAGTCAAGGATTCATTGATAGAAATGATTTACGTATTATATATAATAATTTCATATGATAAACGAGGTGCACATGAAGACATTATATATTACATTGTATTATTGAAGAGATAATTGCATTCATTTACCGAATGAAGTATCTTTGGAGTGAAAATTCAACTTTGCGCGCGATTGAAAACAGAATTGGAGTTGCAAGTCATCCTTCAGCCGGCACTGCTATGGCTGTCTTTTTTCACGGTTCTAAGGCTACGCTGGATCCACTTGTAAGAAAACGGATTAAATAACCAATAAACATACTCTACGATTCTCTCATTATATTGACATTATATAATCATAGATGGACGCTTTAAAATGGAAAGTGAAATGTCAGTTGTTGGTTCTTTACAATACGGCAATAGATTTTGTGTGACGAATATATTGAAAGTGCATCGCTTTCTATTCACGACACCTAAAACACACATTCATTAGAATTTTGGAATTCTACAACCAAATGTTTTGAATAACTCAGGTTGGAGATTTCAGAAGTGGAAATAAGCATGCATCAAGGGTTGCCCGACAATATCAACGAGATTAAAAGTGGGAATGTGATCGAACTTGATGACCTTATGAGTGAATCGATGTCTTCTCAAGTGGTGGCATATTTATTTACAAAAATTTTTTCATCTTCGCAACCGTTTCGTCATTAATTTACTATGAATCTCTTTGTCAAAGGACGAGATAGCAAACATTATTTGATTATCTTCAATAATCCTCGAGATGTTACACAAATAGGATTCCTAAGTCGACAGATGAGTAACAAGTTTTGTTGCAGGCGGCTTTTCATGATACAACCGAGCAGGGTCCCTATTTCTATCTACATTTGGATTTTTATCAAAGTACACCACATGAGATTCGAATTAGAACACGAATTCTACCACATGTAGTCTCACAATATGCTTATATGACAGAAGAGCGTGCATCTCAGGCTATAAACAAACGAATGGAACAGGAAAACATCTAATGTTTGAAATAATGGTTACGGAACGAGAGAAGAAAATTGGAAACATACTTGTGACTGCGGCACTATTCTTTGTACTACTTGGACTCTGCTTATTTATTCATGGACGATGCACGCTATGTAGAGAATGATGATTCTGATTTTTTTCAAGCACTGTTGGACATAAACGTCAACCTACATTGTATGGCTTTGTGTGTCCATAAAAAGGGAGCAATAAAAAGTTTAATCTTCTCTCAGTTCGAAAGAGAAGTCTCTAGTATTTTTTTCACTATTACACTTATTAACAAGTAAGCGAAAACATGACGTTACTAACTTTCCATAACACTTCAAGAAGATTGGAAAAGAAAAAGAAAACCACTTACCTGCCACAGGCGACCATGCAGCTGTGAGGCGAGTTGTTCAGGGTCGTCTCGCAGAACTTCAATAGATAAAGACAGTGCTTCTGTGATGTAACTTATATCAGTGTCAGATGGAAACTGGATTTGACTTTGGTTAAAATCTGCTAAGAGTACTCTAAAATTGAACGATAACGTATTTCAGTAAATAGCAGAATATTAAAAATATTACAGAATTTTAATCCATACAAACCAGTTATGTGAATGCGAAATCATTGTATATTTATAGTTTCATTGAATACGAAAGATAAATACACCATACAAAGATTTAGGCTTTTTGAAGTATGACATAAAATGACATATAAATGCTTGAAGCAGTGTGTGTATAAAGGCTCATCCAAATGCGACTTTCAAATTATTTGTTGTTTAACCATGTTCGCCTGATTTATTAATAATTAACGGAAACATGTACACTATACAATCAAAACATTTCATAAAAAATACTAATATTATAATATATAAAGTAATATTATATAATGTATAAATATATATATATGAATAAGCCTACATATGCATTTATGAAATTTAAAATTAAACATTTTATATAAAGTATTTAATAAATCAATACGCTTTTCTTGCCTTTTTAAAATATGGTTTCATACAATATTTTAAATATTCGCTGTATTTCCTAAATAACTTTAAAAAACAAAATCCTTATTTTAGAAAAAGCAACATACAATGTATATGTTTAATAATATCATTTACGTTCAAATAGGGTCCTGTTTGATAATTACTTACTCGAGACTTTTTGCTAAAAGTTTTGTTTGAAGAAAATGAAATGACAAAATACATTCTTTTTTGAACATATCTAACTTTTGAGCCTTAATTAATTGAAACGGCAGCTCCATGAGTTTTCGTGAATTATAAATTCTTTTCTTTTCGTCAAACATGTTTGGTTGACAAGCCACATATCGAAGGGCCGAATGTTCTTCACTATACTCGTCAACGAAGGGCTTAGCTTTTGCTGGTCGAGGAGAGGGCAAAAAGAAACAAGGTTATAAAAAAATAATATACTTATGGTGTAATTTTGCAATGCAGAGTCACAGAAAGATTAAATCTTTATAAAAAGTGTTCTAAACATGACAGCAGAAATATAAAATAATTACAAAAGAATACTTATGGGATAAGTACTCAAAGTTTCCTGTACTAAACAATTAAATTATGATGTCTGCAATTTTGATATTTTTTATATTATACTGTTTTCATCCAAAATCAATCGCCTGTCACTTTGTTACTTCATTTGGTCTTTCTCCTTTAAACAGTAGATATACATATATTACCTTATCTCTTCCAATTACAATACATTAAAAAATATATGCATTGTCTATGTTATGTACCTATAGGTACTTGTGTACCCTCGTAAAACTACATGTACTTTGTTATTATATGATCCTCTTTCAAAGTTTGTACTTTTACTGGAAATAAAGCCATTTCTTTATTATTATTTATTTACCATAATAATACAAAATAAATAAACTGTAGTATTTGATTGAGGTAGAATAGAATGAGAAACACATATAATAAATATAATGGTGTACATATAAATCATCAATATCATTATTGTAAAATTCTTTAATTTATATATTTTAGAAAAGTAATAAATAATATAACAAGTGATAAACAATTGAAAAATAATGAAGGTGATACCATGTTAAGACTATCCTAATGTGGAGTACTTATAGTAAAACAAGATGTGAATAGTATTAAATGCAGCTCTAATAATAAAATTATTCCTTTATAATAATAAAATTGATAAAGTAGATGAGGTAAAAATATGTATAATTTAATCACGTCTCCGTAGCTATCCTTCTTCTCTTTCTGCACTTGCATACTGGGTACAATTACGAAGGCTATAACTATGTATTTGATTTTCGTTTTTCGTTTTACTTTATCATGGACTGCAAGCAGATAAACTATATTAAAAATTATATTATCGATATATTCTTATATATCATATAATAAGTATAATTAATAAAATAAGTTAATAAACGTTATTATAAATGTATAATATATTGTAAATGTATGATGTAATTAATATCGTTATACTAATGTAATATTGGACATAACATTTATTTTTGAGACTTTGAAAAGGATTGGATATTATGTCCAGGAGGGCGTGGAACAAAGATACCTACGCATCGACAACAACGTGTTTTTTTGTGACATTTGACAAATTTGTTTGCTTCCATTATCTTACAGCTTTAAAATAAAAAAACTCAGAGGTTAAATGCAATACAATGCCTTATTTGCAACAGGGTATATTTATTAAAATCAGAATGCATCACAAAATAAATAAATATATTTAAGATGTTGGCTTACATTCCCATTTCCCAGAAAAGTATTCTGCCATTAGAATTCTGTAATTCCTCACAGTAGTTTTGTCACAACAATATCTGTTATTGGCCGCTTCAAAAAATTGACGGTGAAACCAAGTTATTACTCGGATTCCTTCATTTCCACGTTCCACTGCATAAGGAGTATCAAGTAATATAACTTATTACACTAATTATACAAAAATTTACACCAAAATATAAATAAATAAAAACTAATGATTAGTGCTTTATACATATCAAAAACAAAAATAAGTAAATAAGTAAACATACAAATCAGGTCCGCTGAGTTAAAAAATGTTTGTTTAAAAATTAAAACAATTCTAAACTGTTGTTCATTCAAATATTTAGTGACATGACATAAAAGTGAAATTAAATCTGATAAAACCAAAATTAAATTATAATTGGTTAATTTGATTTTTTTTATTTATACCGCAAAAATGTCATACAAGCGCATTGTACCTAGCTAGATTGCTATGAAAGACACTTTATTAAATAATATGTTATTACATAAAAATAAATGTAAGGAAAAACCATAAATAATATATTTAGTTATAAAAATATTATAAAATCATTCTCTAATTTCATTAGGGATAGCTTATTATACTCGGCCATACTACAACAACTATTGTTTAATATTTAGCAGAATCATGTTTAAAACTTGCAACATCAAACTGATATTCTTTTACTGCTAACCATGCGAATAACTCACAAAATATGCTTAAATGAAGATGTTTCGTATTATCCAGTGAGGTAAAAATTATATATTGTAGTTAAATAATTGTTTGTATATTCGTTGGTTACATTTTTACACATTTAAAAACACAAAAAAGACGCTGTATTAATTTTTTGTTTAAAATATATATATGTACTGTTCAAAGTTCCTTACATAATGGATAAAAAAGCCACATTTTCAATGTTACTTTTAACATTAAGGTACACTTTTACATGAGTTAAATAAAGTGATGTCATTGAAAACAGAGTTCACATACATTTTACACTAGAGATTAATTATTCCATTTAATTCATTTGGCGTATTGAAGTTCTTATAATACCATAAACATATCATTTAAAATTATTATTTTTTAGATTCACCGCACGAAATTGTTGTATTTAATATTATGTATTAAACATTTGCAAGCTTATTATAATTAAATACATAATATTTTCACTAACAAAACAATAGTAAAAATATAATTTTTGGTAAGAATATCAAATTATAATATATATTGAATGTATACAAATGAATGTTTATATGATTATACTAATCTATATGTTTTCACATAAATGTTCTAATAATATTTCTGTTTTCAATAGAGGAATTTTTAAACACACGATAATTGTTGATATCAGCATGTCATTTGTAATAAATAAGTCGAAATATAAGAATGAGTACATAGTTTTTACGACTGACTTGATTAATGGTGAAAAAATATTACTATATTTTATAAATCAAGTATAATTGAATACATATAATTTAAATAAAACTAACAAGACATGTATATTTATATTTATTTGTAATCATAATAAAACATTTTGTAGTTTGCATCAAATATCACCATTGAAGCTTACGACTGTTCGTAATGTATTGGGCAATTCCTTAAATAGTATAGAAAAAGTCTATTTGGTCCCTCCTACCCACCTGGCCTAATACCCCCCCACCAACGCCGTGGACGTGAGCCACACTTTACAACACGTTACAATTGGAAACTCGGCAAAATCGCCGACAAGATGCTCAACGCGATACGGACATTTCTGAATCACTGAAAAAAGCAAGTGTATACTAGATTAAGAATTTTATAGAAGAAATTCGGCACATATACTCGGGAACATGGCGTCCTATCGATTGAGATGGATTACGATTGCGCGCTTTTCCAGGCAATTCAATTTTTCGAATTCAGGGTCGAACGAGTTCTGCGTGAACTCTCCAACAAGGGCAATGGTTACAGAGTAAGACCCATCTACTCGGAATAAAGACAGACTGCGTGATTAAAATTGGCTCTGGACTTTGAAGCTTTCGACTGGCGCGGTAAGAAGATACCGGCTCCATTTTAGTTCGGATCAGGGTCGTACCAACTCATGATTCGGGTAACGAACCTGTTCTGCGGTGACCACGGCAATAAGGACTACAAATATAGCGTGCTATTCAAGATTTATCAAATACGAT
>JAUZND010001915.1:0-13180 GCA_034780555.1 Coelogynopora nodosa
GGGCGCCAGAAAATGGAAATCAAAATATTTAAACAAATATATCATATTACTAGCTAAGTAGTTAAATATGAATATGTGATAAATATTTAGAAAAATAAATATATCAAGTTTGACAAAAACAATGATTTACTGAAACACAAACAAATTGACGTCTGGGCTTTAATGGGTTAAATATAATGCTGAATCTGAAATCTATATAATATCTAAATATAAATTATATAATTGAATTCAAGAATAGTTTATATATATGTAATACTTGAATATTCCAAAATATATTCAATAATTAATATATACATAGAGAAAAGGTTTATTGCTAAATAACATAAAAGTATCTGTGCTTACAACAATGGTGGAATGCATAAAACACTACAGAGTCCATAAAAAAGTAAATAAAGACATTACAATTGAACAAATATGAGGTACAACATTCATATGGGTTTTTAGTTGAACATTTTATAAGCAGTAATTATGAAAGATTTTCAATGTAGAGACAGTCAATATTGGTTATTAAAATTTCTTGGACTGTAACCCCTTTGACTCATTTATCATTGGGTTCTTCCTTAGCTTTTGTAGAATGAGGGGACTAAGGTGGTATGGAATTGGTTGCATCTCTGCTTAATTGATAGCTTCACTGTATGACATATTGGGGAAGATGACAAGCATGGAGGACTTTTTAATTCATTCAGTAATTATTCTTATGAGTTTAGAAGTGTGAAGAAACCAAGCAGGTGCAGCATATTTAATTATACTTCTGATATAAAAGTGGTATGTATTGATTAGCCCTTTATGATTGCCACTGTGCTTTCTTAAGGTTCATATCCAGAAGACCTTCTGGAGTGCCTTCTTCCTGCAGGCATCAACCTTTTCTTTGAAAGTGAGGTGACAGTTGATGATGATACCTATTAGTTTGGTTGATTACATTTGCTGGATGGGAGAATTGTCAATGGTGATTCAATGGACAATAGCGCTTTTTCAGGGGGTGACTATGACCTCCTCTGTGTTTAAAAATGTATATTATTTAAAAGCCTATTTAATTAAAAAAACAATATTTTTTATTTATTTTAAATATAGCAAATTTAGCTGAAATAAATTATATAATAAAAACAGTTTAAAAATAAATCTGAAAATCAATCTTAATATTTTATTATTATTTAATTAAATTCATTTAAATAAATCTTTGATTTTATTGGTCGAAATTCTGAAGCTAAATCTATATACATATATTAATATGACACTAAAATAATAAACAGTTTACTATATTTTCTTAGGACATAATATCCCATATTGTTATTTATAATTAATAATGAAATATGCTTTTAATAAGACACATTTAAAGGATAAAAAGCAAAATTTATTTATATCAAATTCATATTCCATGAATCTTATTATATTTTTCAAACATATACTTTTTATCTTATAAGAAATCCTATGTTATTATTATTTCATAATTAACCCATTATTCAATGTACTGTATATCTATAAAATAAAAAAATAATCAGTTTTAATTTTTATTCATTTATGAAATTAAATATTGTCATTATATTTCATTTTTCTTATAGTATAGTATACATAAAAATTCCATAAACTAAAAAAATAAATAAACATAAATTTTTTGAATTTATATAATTTTAAAGAGGAAATAAACATTACATTATTACTTAGATATATTTAATGTATATTGTTAATCAATTTGGCTATGACAGCTTTACATAATATATACTATACACTTTGTATACATAATATGTTTGAACATAACATATATTTGTTTCTTTTATATATTATAAAAAAATATTGAAAAATTGAAAACCTAAGAAATGCCATGTTAACAAGTTTATAAAATCAGTTCAAGTTGCATTTGATGATCCTTATTAATTCAAAATATATTTACAACTACATCCAGATCAATTTTAGTGCTATTGTATAATATATACAGCACTTTTGTCACATTCAAATAGGCTGTGAGCTTTCTTAGCATGCTAAAAATTCACTTATTGGCATTCACATGACATTATACCAAAATAGTCAGTATCTTTTTTAAACTTGTTATCATATAATTAACTATTAAGAGAAACCAACAGTGATTTAAATGTTTTCTTTTCTAATTTGTTATTCAAATTAAGAAAATCAGGCATTATCCCATAAAATAAATTTTAAATGAGTTCAATACAAAATGTAAACTGCTCTAAGCACACTAATCATTTTCATTAATTGTTTTGTGCACCTAAATATAAGGAAACTTTATAATAAAAGTTTTTTGATTTTGTCTTACAATGCGACAATCAATGAGATCCAATAAAAAATTCAAAGAATAAGCTAGATGCCATCACTAGTAAAACAAGGTCATTAACAACTGTAACTATATCCTAACTTTTTATTTAATTTTTGTTAGAATACATATGCTAATAGTTTGATATATAATTTTGTACATTGTCTTTATTTTAAAGACTGCTTCAGTATGACATATTGTTTGTTATATTAATTGTATGATTAAATAATGATAGTTAAATTTTATTTCTATTCTAATTAAATATATTTAAAGAAAACATATAATTTTTTAAGTATTCATATTTCAGGAGAAAATCAGGAATTTGTTGTATAAATATAGTGTCAAACATTGCAATGTATACCTACATTATCAAAATCGATGTAGAAAAATCTTGTATTTGTAATTGGGGTGGCCAGAAATGGAAAGGGAAGGCTGTGCCCGCGATGCGCTTATTTGTTCATATTGTATATATGTCATCTTGTTTTGGTATTGTAGATCCATCGGAAACAGTAGTTTGGCCGGTGGGCCCATGCGAGAAAGTCAGCAACAATGGATTCGGAAAACAACCACCACAACCGCTCGCACCACCAGAAGCGTCTACACAAGTGGCGGCATCTCTCGGTCAAGCATCTGTTCCAAAAAATCTGACAGCGAGAGTCGAAAGTCGCTGCGGGTGCCTGTTCGTCTGGTGGATGCCATGGGCCACGACTACACCCCACTCCAGCTACTCAATGATGAAAAGAAACTCAAGGACAATGATAAAGACATAGTAAGGCGACCACAAGTTTACGCTGAGATTTTTCTTTGTTGGGTTTAGGTCAATCTTTAAATATATAGTTGATCGAGTTAATATTGATACTGTATCAAAATGTAATATTTTGTTATTGGTTAGCCTATCGCTATTGTAATTGCTGATATTTCCTGAAAAACATTGTGTATATTTGTACATGCATATATATTATACATGTATATGTGCATAGTATAGGTACTATTTGAAAAATTGTTTGTAATGAATCTTTTATTGTATTTCTAAAAATAAATACTTATAGATTACATATAATAAAAAAAATTAAAATAAGCATTGACAAAACTTCAAAACTAACATTTTATAATTTTTCCTAACTAAAATTAGAAAAAATCATGAAATAGCAATTCTGCAATTGCTCTTTGCCTTTACCGTTGTACAATTTTTAAGATACCTAGTCAAGCATCATTCAACCTATAATACTACATTCATATATGCATAGCGATAATCATTATTTAAATCGATATACTAGTATACGTCGTAGAAGTAGTATACATAATAAATAGTTATAATTTTAAAATTATTTATAATTATTTCCGCAGCATCCAAATCTCTTATCGTAAATGATATTTACCGTGAGTTTTACATAAACATTAAATTCACAATATGTTTAATGTAAAATTAAGAATAAAACATATAGTTTATTGATATCCCTACTAAAAAATCCACAACAAACTGAGCATTGTTTTAGGCATTTTGTAAACGATTTCCACTCGGTTATTCTCCCAAATGTCATGCCTATGGTGAATGGCACCGGCCCTCGCTCTTCACCCCTCTGTCCAGGGCTCTGATCAGATGTCGCAACACTCGCTGCAGCAGACCGGCCAGACCCAGGCCAACACGATGAGCAGCTTCCAGACGATCCCCTATGGCCTGACCGGCACCAAGTCGCAGGTGAGCTCTGGCCACTCGATCGACTCACATTCGGACATCAGCGAGGATATCATGGACGCCACCGTCATGCACCAGTCCCTCTATACGGGTGAGACTTCGATGGTTGCCGCTTTTTTTATAAGACGATTTTTTACTGTTTTAGCTGTTTGTACAGGCTCTGCGTTTAGTGCTTACTTATTATTATTCACATCATGTGGTTTTTGCTGGTGGATATCCCAGAATTACTACCTCTGATGTTTTACTATTCAAATGGTTTTTGTTGACGATTTGTTTTGGGTTTTAATAAGTACTACTTGCAATCCAGTCTTCAGTAGGGAGACTAGGGTACCTGATGAGAGCTAAATAGCTCGAAACCGGTAGTGCTTTGTCTCTCTGATGCTTGTACTGGCTCTGCGCTTAATGCTACTTATTATCATTCTGGTTGAATTGTTTCTTTGCATTTGAAAACAAATTGTTTTGTTGTTGTACAATTATTAAAAAAATATTTTTAAGCCTGTAGATAGATTATCAATAAAAAATAATTTTATCAATGTTCTGGTTATTAATTAAAACTTAAATTAATTAAAAAGTAGCTATTCTTTTTGAGGTGGATTTAATTATATTCTAAAATTCTAGATGATTAACAAATTAACTAGATAACATACTCTGCGTTGCACTCGAGTATTAAACCAATATTGAAAACTTACAAGATAAAACATATTTTAACCTACGTTTTGTTTTTAATTGTACTATTAATGTTTCTTTTTAATTGGCGATTATACACAACTACTTCACACGTTTATCGAGTTTTTTGTAAATCACTACGTAGAAACTTCATGGTAACATTTCCCACTACAGTTACCGTAAAAAGATTTTCGACATTTTGGGCGATTAACATATAATTAGGTCAATTTTAAATTTGCTTATACTGAGGATTTTTACTTTAAAAATTGTTATTAAAAAGATTTATAAAAAAATATTTTATAACCGAATTTTATCCCTGAATTGATTGTTGTTGTAGATATTACATAAATGTTGCACATACATCTAGAATATTTAATGTGATATACATACAGTAGATTTATTGATTTTAAATATAGTACCTTAAGTAAACTTTTTCTAACAATTTCAACTCAATAGTATGCTACCTATTTATAATCCTAATTTTATTAAAGCTACCTTAGTGTAGTTAATTAATAACTTGTACCGATATGAACAAAGAAAATATTGTAAGCGTTTTTATGGTCAATTTAGTATAGGCCTACAATGTATCCACTTCATAATCTATTCAACTTTATAAACTCGTATGAATAAAGTTGTTTGGTTCAATTATTCATATACTTAGTTTAGATTGTACTGTTTTTTAGATACGTCTAAAACGCCATTCATGCCTACACTTTTTAGTTGTTATTTTAGTTGATATTGTAATGTAATGGTTTTGAACTAATGTTATGCAGCCCAGGTCTATACGCAGTCTATAACATTTTTTATAGAGCTGTATTTCGCTAATAATATATTAAACTGTTGTTCCACTTCGTTGTTAATAATACCATCTCTATTTTGTCGACATAAATAACTAATTATAATTTATATACCAATTTAATATTACAAATTTCTATTTCATATAATTTATAATATGCGCACTTCACTACAATTATTATTATTACAATTTTGTAATATAATAAAATGAGTAAACTCCGAGCTGCATTTGTGTGTCTAACTTTTAGAATTTTATTTCGACATTGTTAAGATTAACTTATTACAAGAGACTATCACTGTTTAAAATGGGCAACACAACTGTTATGTTGCCCCACTTTGACCAAATAAGAGCAATGGAACTGTTGAGTTCCCTTTGAGGTGTATACCGAAGCTTAAGCATCAATCAAATTTGACATAACCCCCGTCTATTGCTCCCACCTCATTCGCCGCTAAACTAGAGGTGAAGGGCAAGCCGGAGCCAGTCAAAGTCCTCACCGAGCAGGACCTGGTCAAGCGGGTCAAGGTGAACATCCACGAGACCGAGACAGTCTGGATGTTGGATCTGGCGCCGGTGAAGATTGCCAACGACTCCGAGGAAGCCCCGACTGTCCAGGGCAGGAACCAGCTCTACCAGGAGGTGGGTCTGTCTTTGCTCTCCTCTCCCCTCTTGATGGCGCAACTGCCGCTGCTACTCTTGTTTTGTGTTGTGTTGTCTTACAGCCGGTGGTTATGTAGAGATGAGTTCTATGCCGTAAAGATCGTAAATATTTAATCATGGTCGAAATAGAAAGGCCATCTGCATTTATCAAATACACAATTTACGAACTATTAATGTAGTTAAATATCTTAAATACACTTACTTACCATGCTACATACTCGTACTATAATATATAATCGAGTTTTTTCTTATGAAGATTTATATATTTTAATTAACTTATTATATAAAAATAATAGCATTTAGTAATGCTATTATAAATGTTATATTATAATAATGATTATATATGATATTATAAATAAAATCATTTAGTAAGTTTAATTTACTCAAATTGATAAAATTATGTTTATTTGATATATGAAAATTTTGTCAAATAAATCTTATACATTTAAAGACTCACAGTATTGAACTTAGTGATTATTATTTAATACGCGCATTAAAAATATTATGTGAAATGTTAAATTATGCGACATATTAAAAATTATTTATTTTACACACATTTTGTACAATTTAAATTATTGTTGGATAATCAAAATACAAATATATCTGATAACTGAGAGTTGAGCTAAATTAACCTTTTTACATTCGTGTTTGAATGGCTCATGATAAGATGTCTCAATTCGTTATGTTGTATGAACAAGGTATCCCCCAACTTCAACAGTTATTCAATTATGTCTCTCTACCAGCTGGTAAAGTCGCGCGCTGGCAATGACCGTTACATTGAGCGTGGCATGAACACTTTCGACAATCCGAAGATCTCCAAAGTTGTCCAGACCGACAAGATCTTTCTGGCGGAGAAGACACAGAATTCCACTATCTGGGATATCCATGACTCCTTTGTCGAGTTGGCGGCACAGCTAGCCGGTGAGTTCTGAGGAGGAGACCAGTCCGAATGCAGACATTATGTGATGCACCTGTGGCGGCGCATGGCCGTTATAGATGTTGGTGTTCTCTGTTGTTAAGATAATTGTTTTTCACAGGGCGGCTGTGAATTCTGTTGGAATGCAATCGTATCGATTTTATCAAGCTAGATATCGATCATTATGATTTAAAAAAATTGAATATCTATCAGCTATATAGATTATTATTATATATATATCAGAGACCTTGCTAGCTATTCCACAGCAATTTTAACTATCATTATAAACACTGTACATAGAAAAAAGCTATTAAACAATTTTAAATAGTATTTTGTATAGGTATTACGTGTCAGCTACATGTAGTTACAGCTGTTTGGCCAATATAATATACTCTGCCTTAAGTAGGTATAAAACATAGATATATCATTGTTTATCTATATTAATATTATTTATATTGTCTTATTATAATACAACTGTTATATCTCTATGGTATAAAATAATTGATATATTCAATGAATAATCATACGTTAATTTAATATTTATCTGTATATTGTCAAACTAAAACTATCAAATTTAAAAAAATTGCAATAATATAAATAATTTATTGTTTTTAACCATTTAGACGAAGTTACTTTCATTTTGTTACATATTGTTAGAATGTTGCCGTAAATTTTAATTAAACAATAAACCTTCGATCATATAAAAGTGAGTCTGAAATTCGAGTTGATACTTCTCCATTTAAGCTAAAGCCATCGAAGAGCGGGAGAAGCAAGAAGACGGCCTCGTGCAAACCGCCAAAGAACTGGCCAATGCCGAAGAGCAGAAGGAGTTGGAAGACAATGCCCAGCCAGAAACTAAACCTGACACTCAGGTTCAGCCTGACACTATCTCCAGTGACAAAAGTAAGTTGTGATTAAAATAAAATTTATAATTCAACATAAATTAATTCAATTAATTGTTTTAAAATATATACACGGATAAGTATTAAAGTTCGAAGCACATGTGTTTCACTTCTGACCGCGTGTTATGTTTTGTTATCTCTGGATTACTCCATTTCACCATTAATCCATTTCTTCATACTCGATTAGTATGTGATTATACATTATAACGTAAAACTATATAATAATTGTAACTAAATTATTATTATATGTTTAGTTTTATTTAATAATAATATATTATTTTGATTATATTAATAACAGATGTAAACATATTTTGGTTACTTTTATTCTATTGAATTAATTAATATAATTTACATGAAATCTTACAATCAGGACTATCAAATTCAATATCTTGTGAATAATGTATTCTTTGCCATGTTTGGTGAACAGTAGTTCCTAGTTTTTGATTTCAATCGTTCATTGTGGATAAACTGTATAAGTTATTGCTATTAGGACGATTAAATATTTCAGCGAAATTTTCATTTGATGTCTATTGGTACAATTATTTTTACAGTGTCATCAGCAATATTTCATATTATTTTCAGTTAGAATTTTTGCGATATGTAATATGAAGTAAAAAGGTCCGAGGATGGAACCTTGTGGAACTCCACTATATAGTGACCGGTAAATAAGAGCATTTAATATACCATCAAATATAACGTCACATATTAGAAATGGTTAGTGAAGATGGATTTAGTCCATTCGATAAAGGATAAAGGAAAATAACATTTAGATCGTTTCTTAAATATAATTTGATGGGAAATAGTGTCAAGGGTTTTAGATGACAATTCCAATGGTATCTTCATTTTCCAACAGTTCTTTTTTACATAATTATGTAGATGGATAAAAGCGAAAGTTGTGGACGAGTGAGGCTTATATATAGGCGAATTGGTTTTTGTCAACATCATTTAGAAGAACGTCGACACGACATGACGTCTCATATTTTGATGTTTCTACATTATTTATAGCTTATTTGTATTGAAATATGCATTTAATTGCGCGGCGTCGTAGAAAAAGTTGAATAGGCGTCGGGCTTGGAGAGCATAGGCTTTAACTTTGTACAGAATTGTAGGAATATTGTCAATTCTAGTTACCATATTATGCTGAGGTTTAGATATCAGAGTGAATACTATGAGCTATTTCAGCTAGCGTCTTCGCTACCATTTGCAACAAAGTTAACAATTGTTTCTGTATTGTAAAAAAATACAATATTTTTACAATATTTTACAATATGATTAATATATTGTACAAATGTGCACATTTTTAGCAGTTATATACACTTTTCTCTGTTACTAATATGTTTTGAAAAACTAGAAATTATTCACACATTTTCTTTTTAATAAAAACACAATAGTATGTAGGCATATTATTGTTAATTTATACGAATATACGTGTTTTTTTCATTTATTCGCTTGTTATACACATTAAGGTAAATTTGTATAAAACAGAGCGAAACATTTGTTACTGTTGATACTTTCTCACCAATGATAACCAAAATTAGGGTATAATAAGAGATCATTATCTTTATCAAATAATTTGCTGAATTGAATATTTATATTCTCTACCACGTCAACTTTGGTGTCGAATAAGAAGATAACTTCATCAAGATTGTAGATTTTAAGTCCAAGAATATCATTGACAACACCCTAGATAATAATGGAATTTAAAGTGCATTTTTTTGCCAATATTTTCTAGGATTTAATGATTTCAATTTTGAATGTTGACTTAGTGCCATCGAAGGTTTATCAGGTGTTTTAAGAGAGAAGAGATTTTTGGTGGTCGTAAGACTTATTTGGATTCTGGGAGCAATACTAAGGCCATTATTAAGAACCTCATACCAAGAGAATTTATTCACCTTTTTATTCAAGTTTTCAATTGTAAATACAATTATTACTGAGAAGTCAGTGATACATAATGTTCGTTCTAAATTAAAATGAAGAAGCTTTGATTCTCTAATTTCGAATATTGTATGCAACGGGATAAAGGACTTCAGCTTCATAGTAATCAATGCACAGAATTATTGTTAGAAATGTTAACCTTTTAAAATTTAACCTTTTGTAGGTTTGATATGAGAAAAAATTTCAATAAATGTCAATAGAAGCAACAATGAATTTATTATTTATAGTCTGAATAGCTGCTTTGAAGTATAGAGGAATATTAACAAAGAAAATAATGCTTTAATATCTGTGAAGATGAATGAATGAGAATTGAAATAGCTGAATAATGTCGGCTACTACATATTAAATTTGGTAATGCTATTTTTCACTTATAAAGCATTGGCTATAACTATTTTCGAACATTTTGGATGTTAATAAATAACCTAACATGTATGAAAACATGTACGAATTCGTTAGGTGCTTGACTAGCTCACCATGTATGTATGTATAATTATTATTTTATTATTATCACGAACATTTTACTTAACATGCTTTAAAACTTCAAATTTAAATAAATTCCAGATATTATTTATTATTACAATGTTTAATCTTTTTAACTTTTTAATAGCCAAATATTTTTTTAAATATCCAACATTTTTTAGGCAAATATTTTTTAAATAGCCAACATTTTTTATCCAAACATAATGCTTACATACAATTACGTTTTAAGCTATAAAGTAACTATATACAATATTTTCAATTTTAGAGTTTAGATAAAACCATGTAATGTTCTTTTAATTTATATTCTTCTATTTTCTATATAGAATATATATTCAATATATTCTATATTCTATCTTCTATATTCTTCTGTATTCTATATTCATCTATATTCTTCTAAAACTATTTATCTTCCAGTTTCTCAAGACTCGGTGTCATCTTTAGGTGATTCTGAGTATTTTGGAATAAAGCGATCACTATCAAGCTACTGTACTAATACTGATTCATCGACCAATAATGAAATTATCCTGAAAGTGCGTTGCATTTCCTTGTGTTTAGGGCGCCTATTTATATGTATTTACCATTGTATAACTTAGTTATGTATTCTTAATGTTTAGTCTGAAAATATGCAACACAACCTTTTCATCATGGAACGCGCTCTTAACTTGAACAGTTATCAGAACAAGTTGGCCATCTATCGAGGAATCAGTTTGATGCCAGGTATTGTCATGATTTTCATACTCTAATTTAAAAAACAATTGTATGCTTATTGTAGGTAATACTTTTTGTTACAAAATATGACTGAGCTTGAACCAAAATAATAAAGCGTTCTACTATATTGTAAAAGGTATGTTGATAATATTAAAAGTCTGTTTAAAATATCCAATTCAAGAGTCTGCAATTCGTATACTTGTTTATGTAAAATACTCTATAGTAAAACTGTGTTTGATAAATATTTATTCATCCGAATTTAATTTTCATCAACCAATTACAATTTAACACAAATTCATTAATATTTTCAAATGTGAAATAATCTTACCTATATACTTTATTTTATATACATTATGTATGTATTTCAATGTTTATTTAAAAAATACGTTTAGTTCGTTTTAACGTATGTTTAAAGTATTCAGACCTTCTCTAAATAAAATATAAATTTTATATGATCAACAACAACAAAAAATTGCGAAAAATGTAACCCGGATGATAAATTAATTTGCCATATATTTATAGATATTATTTGTACGCGATAACCACAATTTAATTAAATCTAATACTGAAAACAAATATTTATACGTCTTGCTATATGTTAGTATAGATCTTATTTTATAACGACAGTAACAATTTGCTGTAAATAACCAATTTTATAGCTGATATAGGAAAATTAATACTATGTGAACACTAATATAATCTAAGTATTACGCTTCATTTTAAGAGGAGCTTACGAAATATTAATCTATCAATTATTATACCATTCATTCACCTAAAATGTTTTGCATTGTAAAACAATGCATGCAGCATTATCAATTCTTTTAAGTAGATTTTAACTAGATTTATTTTATATTGTGCATTTTAATTACCACCTTAACACGTTGATTACAAAATAAATCTTTTATCAAATTCAGCCATTGTCGGGAGCTGAGTATACATGAACATATCAAGTAATTATAAATGTTGTCTATAACCGTGTTGTTCTCTGTGTGTGTGTCTATTTTATTCTATTATTACTTCAAATATTATTGTTTTGTGCGCTAATAATTTAATATTTGTTGTTTAATTGTATTTTTAACATATAACAAGATGTCTACCGCAATGATGTGGGCTGCTTATAATACTGGTTTCTGTTGTGTGCTCATAAGACCTGACATTTTGTTTATTTGTCTGTTGTGAGGCATCAATTGGGTTTTTGTTTATCTCTGTCTTGATTGTGGTAACGTTTGTGAAATGTAGCTTCATAATTGTTAACCTATAATAATGCACTTCACAAAAATCTAATGATCTGAAAAATGGAAATTTGACATATTAGTTTTTGAAATTGTTCAAGAGTCATTTAAATAAATATACAATATTGTTATTTTGTTAGAGTTCCGTGTATGCAGATAATAAAGGATCTCCATACAAATAACTCGTTTATTCAGAAGTACAACTTCTAAAATCTGCCGAAGTTAAATTAAACAGATTGGTTTATTGTAAAGTTACTTGCTTAATCCTTTCAATAATATCAATACAATCCTCAAATTTGAGATCTCAAATTCCGAATTTTTTTATTTTGCTTATTTATCATTAAATAAAAAATAAATGTCTAGAAAAGTATAATCTCATTTAATTTCTTGTAATGCTTTTATTTGTCGAATATGAAATACATTAATTTATTTTTTATATTATCATAATTTTAGCTAACTACTGATCTTTGGGTACTTATTAGATAGTGAATTACTTTTAACATCCTTAAACTGTGTTTAAATGTAATATTTATAGTATGCTTGTGTTTGGTTTGTACTGTGTTTATATTATACATTTTTTGGAAAAAAGTGCATAATACGTGTTTATAATACGGCTTTTTATGTATTGCGATTAAACAAATGGCAAGAATTTTGTTCTGATATATCACAAGTGTGAGCTTGTTAGTATACATATACATATTTATTAAAGCAATTTTCATTTATAATCATTTTTGAAGATTCTACCGTGTTTTCATTATTTTAATTTAACTATGTATTTAGACAAATATCCACATAGTCAGTTCATAAGCAAAATAATCAGTTCAAATTTCAATTTTACGCATTAGTCACTTCAAATATCAAAATAGTTTAATCAAATATCAAAATTGTGCATTAAGTATTTCAAATGTCAAAATGTTCAAACAAAT
>JAUZND010001916.1:0-13179 GCA_034780555.1 Coelogynopora nodosa
CGCTTCAACTGCTAAATTTATGTATTTTTGTTTGAAATAATAAAGTCTTATTCACGCTAAATCTGACAAGTCTGCTTTTTATTACAATATTTGCGATAATTGTTCTTGAATTTTTGTAAAAAATTTAAATTTAAATTTATTAATTAATTGCTTTTAAATGCCATATACATGCGTTGCAGTTGGATGCAAATCACAGAGTGGTGATAAAAATGGGACAGTGACGCTGCACTCATTTCCATTGGAAAATGAGGAATTGACGCGTCAATGGGAGAAGAAAATTTCTAGAGAGGGATTTAAAGCATCAAAGCATTCTAAAATTTGCTCCATGCACTTTACATCCGGCGATTTTGTCACCTTCTCACAGGACAGCAATCCCAGAAGGAGGAAAATGCGCAAACTGGCAGTTGTTAGATTACAAGAAGATGTAATTCCTACTGTTTTTGCAGGAATGCCCTCCTACTTTTCTTCAAAATGTGTACCTAAAAGGTCTGGATTGTCTACATCTAGCCAAAGGAGAGAATCTGAAGTAATTCCACAATGGAATCCACATTTATAATTATTATAATATATTTAGAATGTAATTTTAATGGACAGGGAAATTGAACTGTTCGAATTAGAACATATTGATACGATACAGAATATGATGAGTAAGTTGGACAGTGCGTGTGCTCCAAATGGTTTTTTGAGACATAAATCAGATGGTGGATCCATCAACCTCATTTTAATGGACCAACATAACCCTCCAAGTGTACATATAAATATAAATATAGACCCTTCTTTGAATGTTTCTGTTTTTAACCGGAATTACAACATAAAAAAATCCGACTACTCTCATATTTGTGGCAATTCGATAACAAAAATATCACAACTCACTAATCTAATGGCATATGCGAAAGCCTTGGAGTGCGATTTGGGTAAAAAATGCTTCACTGTTTCTGAGATTATTGAAATGCTAGAAAATGTGGAACATATTAAAGAAGAAGATTTGACAAAAATAGAGTTTTTAAAAGAGCAACTCAAACTAGTGAACGTTTCTAAATATTCTCGTCGGTATTCTACAAAATTATTAGTAATGTCGTATATTCTACATTCTACGAGTCCTATAGGATATAAAACCTTGATGAATCAGAATGTGTTAAGCTTGCCATCTATTTCTAGTATCAATAAAATAACTCGAAGAGTAGATTGTAATCGGGGTTTGGATGATGAGAAATATTTAACATTGAGAATATCTAAATTGGATAATTTTGAAAGAACGGTCATGTTAATGATCGATGAAATCTATACTTCTCAAAGGGTTGAATTAAGTGGTGGACAAATAACGGGATTAACCGAAGATGGGCAGGTAGCTAAAACAGCTCTGTGTTTCATGATAAAATCTTTAACATCCAAATATCGCGACATGGTTGGCATTTTCCCAGTGAAAGCCTTGAAAGGTACGAGTCAAATGAAGTGCTACGATCAAATTATGCCTATGTTGCACAAAGTGGGATTTAATGTAGTAGGTATTACTGTAGACAATGCCCCAGCAAATCGAAAATTTTTTAATCTCCTATGTGGTGGAGCAATGCAAACATTTATCAAGAACCCATTCAATTCTATGAGAATATATTTAATTTTCGACCCAACTCATAATTTCAAAAATATTTACAACAATTTCCAAAAATCAAAAATATTTAAAATCCCAAAGTACGCCCCCTTGCTCGATAACGTAACATCGGCAGATTTTAACGACATTGTAAAGATATATGACATTGAATGCGAAAAACCTCTTAAAATGGCGTACAAACTTTCTAATACTTGTCTACACCCAACATCCATTCAAAAAACTAACGTACAATTAGCTGTATCCATTTTCCATGAAACCACAATTTCGGCTCTAAGGTTTTATAAAATGAACGGAACTGCTGATATTCTCCAACTGTTTCTAAAATTTTGGAATGTATTAAATGTAAAGACACGAAACATTGGTTATAAAAAAAGGGATATAACGAAATACCCAATAGCCTCAAAGGATGACTGGAAGTTGGAGTGGTTGGAAAATTTTGGAGAATTGTTAACTCAGTGGAGGGATTCAAAGTGGCCAGGGTTAACAAAAGAAACTTTTATGGCTAATATACAAACATGTTCTGCATTAAGGGGGTTAGCAATTTATTTGTTTGAGGAGATGAATTTTCACTACGTGTTATTGGGTAATTGCAATTAACAATATTTTCTATATTATAATATTATTTATTAATTTAGGAAAAATGCAGTCTGACCAGCTAGAGTCAAGATTTGGTTGGCTGAGAGCCATGTCTGGTTCAAGCTATTATTTGTCATATAAACAAGTTAAGGAAAACGCTAACAAGATTAAAGCGATTTCGCTCATAAAATATTCAGATATTCCATTTGAGGAAATTGACCGAGCCATAGGTGAGATGAAAATAAACGATTGTAGTCTTGTACATGTTGTCAATGAGATATATGGGGAGTTACTTTTTAACAGGTGCCCCTCTTTGAGCGACAAATCGATAATTTTCTTCGTGGCTGGAGCATGTATCAGAAGTGTCGTTAGAAAAAACAAGTGTTCATCATGTAAAAATATTTTGGTAAGTGACCAGGCATCCTCTATAGATGCTGCAAAATATCTACAGGAACGAGATAGAGGTGGTCTATTTGAACCTACTGAGAATTGTTTAAATTTTTCAGTGCTGTGTTGGACAATTTTTAAAGAAATTGAGACAACCTCTAAACTATGGGACTATTTCAGAAAAAGTGAAAATCAACAAAGAGTTTTCTTTGAATTAATGAAATACTGTATTGTCGACGAAAAATTTAATTTGAAAAGGGAAATATGTGAAAAAGGGCATGATATGGCAACTGAAATGTCCAAAAGGCTCTTTAATTGCTTCAGCAAGAATACAATTAGAAGATTATCAGAAAAATTGTCGTCCTCTCTTTCAACAAAAAATGAGGCGAAAATTAAAAAATTCAAATAACTATAATTTAAAATTATAATTGTCAATTTTTAAATTCTGTAAATTAATTTTTTATCAAATTTACATATATAAATTATATAAACTTTGTAAATTTATGTAACATTTATGTTGCTTATTTATTTGTTTATTTGTCACGAATACCTAGGCTTGTACATCGTGTTTTTTAGATAATTGTCCATACAATCTAGAGGTCTATGGACTGACATAATGATTATGACATAGTAACACTTTCATGTGTGGGTGATATCATGTTGTTGCCATGGTTACCTAGCTAGTTCAATATGAACATGACTTTATTCACTTAAGAAAAGTGTAGGAAATCAACCGACCTATTTCCACTCAGAACATTTTCGAAAAACAGTAAGATATTATATTATTTATAAATTTTATATAAATATTTTTTTTTATTCAAACAATTTCAATTTTAATCGCATTTGATCATTTATTTCATGAAATTTAAATTTTTTATTCAAAAAATGACAAAATTAGAAATGCTTTATTTAAATATTAAAATACTATTAAAATACTAATTTTCTAAAACATTTATTTTTTACAAGTGTCAATTGGCAAGTTTTACAACATTCATGGCATCCATAATATACTCCTAAAACACAGATATTCTACATTCTAGAATATAACAATATAACAAATCATCTACATTTGAATTAAACAAGGTACAATATTAAAGTCAAACAACAATGCAATGACAAGAAATACTACATAAAAAACCACCATCACTACTCCCATAGTTTTGGTCATGACCCATTTCATAGCAGCAATAGTAATAATAACGGCAATCAACATGGAAAAGAGTAAAATTATTGAACAAGGGAATACACCACTTTCAACTACAGTGTTTCGTATAATTATGGAATTCAGTAACCAAGGAAGCGGTAAGCCGATAGTAATGTCAAAAATGTTACTTCCAATAGAACTAGATACGGCCATATCCCCAAATCCCCTTCTAGCCACTATGACACTTGTTATTAAATCAGGAATGCTAGTCCCAGCAGCCAAAAACGTTAGTCCCATTACTCTGTCAGGTATTCCCATTGTATAACCAATTCTGGTGGCCCACCAAATCATTAAATAGCTCAACATCCCAATCCACAATATACTCATTATAAAAGTTATGACAAAAAACTTTTCCATCGATTTTCTACGTACATCAGGAAGGGTGAGTCTGAATACAACCAAAAGTGGTATAACCAACATAAAGTAAAATCGTTTCAACCACGTGTCTGGCCAATTAAACTCGAGTGGTTTTTCAGACTCGTCGTCAATTTCTCCAATTGATTCATGATTCTTTATGGACGGAGATTCGTTAAGAAGGGTTGTAGAAGTTACTTGATCATTATCAGACATTTTATCCTGAATGTTTACACTCATATGATTTGTATTGGGAGTTTCTTGAGTAGATGATTGATTGTTAGAATTTATGAGTTTTTCACATTTTATTTCAACAGATTCTTGATTATTTTCTTGTAATTCGAGGTTGTTGGTGTCTTCTTTATCGTACAATTTTGTGAAATTTTCAGCTTTGACAGCTACGTCTTCTAATTTTACATGTTAGCAAAATGTTATACAAATGTTATTAAAATTAACATTACATAAAAATTTATATTTTACCTGTAGTCAATTGAATGGTATGTAGTAATAAATGCACAACTCCTTTTCGATAATTGCAGCGTCCTGCTTTGATACTGGAGAGACATCTTCGTTTGCTAAAGTTCTAAATTTCCAATAAATTCATTTTATCATTTATTTCGTGAAATTTAGACTTTTTATTTAAATATTTTCAATTTTAAAACATATTTCAATAAATTTTACATCAATTCCAGTGTATTTCGTGAAATAATAAATGCAACGTCATATAAATTTTATAGAATTACCGAAACTTTTTTCGCACAACACAATGTACTCGACAATCTTCTCTCATTACTCCCATTCCCATCCTTCCCTTTAAATATCCAACTCGTTTTTATAAATTTTTCAATCCTCGAGTTAAAATACATAAAAAGGACGTAACAAGCATAACAACTCAATAAAGCACATGCCTCATACCAAAAAATAACCTTGTCTAAAATCACCAATATAAGAATAATGAGCGAAAAGAGATAAAAACTCACATCTCTAAACAAAGGCCACCAAGTTAAATGCAAAACAGACACACTCAAAAACGAACACATACCAATGACAAATAAAATGTTAAACACAGCAGATCCCACAATTGTTCCGATTCCAACATCTGAAATGGAAGCAAAGACGCCAATAATGCTACTAAACAATTCGGGAGCACTCCCTCCAGCAGCCATAAATGTCGCTCCGGCCACATCTTCACTAATCTTGGCCTTTTGTATAATAACGTTCAAAGCAGGTACAAAAAATTCATCACAAATAATGGCCAAAGCTAAAAACATGTATAGCATTCCTAAAACGTGTAGAATCACTCCACCGTTTTTAATTTGTTCGTCTGTCATTAAATCCTTTGGATATTGATGTATGGCTTGATGAGAGGAAGTGATGGTACTATTGGACTTTGTACTGTCTAACATTGACAATAATTTGAAATGAGACATGTGTGTAAATTGGACCGCACGTGTCTGTGTCTTGTGGGCTATACACTCTGTTGTTTTTATTTTAATCCATAGGTAATGTAATGTAAAAATAGTAATCCATGTAACCATAAAGGTGATTAATATCTTAACAGGATGTCTCTTAATGACTCTATTGGACTTTGGTAAAAAGGTAACCATTTCACCAAATGTTTTTTTCAAGCATATAATAATATGAGTCTTATTCTAAAATAAAAAAATTAACAAAGTGAAATGTTTATGAACATAATATGTACAAATCAAACAATCCAATATTTAAAACCCTTTGTAAAATATACTGTATAGTAAAATTCAACTGATACTACTACATGTGTACATTTTCGACTCAACATTATATTTTACCAACATAAAATGGAGTTATTCAAGAAATACACTCTATCGATTATAAATTTTATCCATTGGAAATGGCTACAAATGAATCTATAAAGGTAGTTAAATATCCTGCTATTTTTATAATTGACCAAAGATTTTGGTTTGAGTATGCGATGAAAATAAAAATACAACATTAAATCACTCAATCAATATATTGATGTGTTGAAACCATTTTTGACTGCAATTTGTACAAATAATTATATAACACACGAAATATTTAATATTTAATCCACATTTTTTCATCCATGTAAGTCTACGCAAGACGTGAGATCATTATTAAGTGGATGTTAGAGATTTTGACTATAAAATCTATACTACAGATGGATACATAAATTATTTAAACTCAAATATTGATATTTTTACAATTAAATTAATATCAAGTTAATATATGCGAGTTTTGAGTACAAAAAATAAGAAAATTAATGACTATTTTGAAAAATTGAAAAATTGTAAAATTTATTTATTTATAAAAAGTATAAATTTCACGAAATAAATGGTCAAATGTGGTTAAACTATTTAAATTTATTTCAAAAATAATATTCGTGTCATTAATCCATTCTAGTTTAATATATAAAATTCTAGGCCTATTTTTGTCTGTGTATTTGTATGTGACCGATTTTCTCAAAAACTAATAATCGTTTATTTTTAAAAATAATACATTCAAAACTCAGTTTTTTCCGGCGCGTGTTTTAGTCTTGGTCTTATTATTTAAATCGAATTCCTTCCTGCTAATTTCAATTTAATCCGTACATTTACATTTGTGAAATTTGTGATTTTATTTTTTTTCTGTTATATATTTTTAAATTCTCAAAATTAGTATAAAATTTTTAATTATAATTTGTACGTATAAAATTGAAAGAAGCAGGAAGGAATTCGATTTAAATAATAAGACCAAGACTAAAACACGCATCGGAAAAAACTGAGTAATGAACGATCAGTAGATTTTGAGAAAAGCTGTGTACTACGTACAAAAACGTATCTAGCTCTGTCGAGGGCGTCAGCAGGCGGGTAACTTTTAGGTTGCATGCAGTAATTTATTGCATACAATTTACAAATTATTTACCATTTCTGAAAAATAAATATTAAGTCGATCAAAATAGATGCTTCCTGTTGGTATGATAAATTTCCGGAAATGATAAATAATTTGTAATTTGTATGCAATAAATTACTGCATGCCACCTAAAAGTGACTTGCCGGCGCCACGCCCTCGGCAGAGCTAGATACATCTTTGTATGTAGTAAAAAAATGTCAATCTAGTATTATAATTATATATTATCCAATAAGTACCTGTTTTGCAGTTTATCCAGTTGATATTTAATATATTTTTTATAAAAATACAATATAAAATTTACAATGTCAATTATTATGAATTGTGTAAATTCGCAATAAAATGTGATTACCTGTTGTTTGGATTTTAATCACGTGTATGAGTCACAAATATATATTGTCAATATGTCCTTGTTATATATTGATTACTTTTAAAACTAATTAGTGATTAATGAATTTTATAATTAAAATTGTAAATACAAAAAATCTTCAGTTTGACATTGCAATACTTTTTTTTAAATTTTAGTTTTCAAAATTTATTTATAAACATAGATGGTGAATTTTATTGTAAAAAGTATATTAATTTCCTTGGTAAATATATTTTAATAATAAAATAAAATTCTACTTATTTTTTATTTTTTATATTTTTAATTAATCAGCTTATGAATTAATAAAATGTGATTAAAATTAGACTAATAAGGTGTTAAATTTATCTTGAAATATTATAATTATTATTCACGATTATTAAAAAAATTTTAAATAATTTTAAATAATTTAAATAATTTTAAAATTAAATATATTTTTTAAATATGTACGCTAAAAACTCCCGTTATGTCAATAGCATACTTAAAGAAACAAAGATTACACACAATTTAAATCTACAAAATTACTTTAATAAATTAATTAATCTAGTAAGATTATTTTAATAAAATATAATTTTAAGATAAAATTTTAGAAGCGACTTGAGCTCAAATATGATGAAATAATAGTAGAAAACAAACATAAAATATTCAAAGATCCATACACAGACACACTTTACGAATCAAAAATTAAAAATCATCACGTGCTCAGACCTACAGTATAAATTATTAATTTTTTAAAATGTATATTTAAATTAATTTATTTTTTAAGAATGATTACACTTTTTTCAATAGCGAGACATTTGATATTCAACAGGGAGATTTACAAAATTGTTGGTTTATAGCTGTCCTATATCATATATGGGAGTATCCTGAATTGAGAAAAAATGTTTTTAAAACAACTACAGTTAACAAAAGTGGAGTATATGAGTTTAAATTCTTCATGTACGGTTTTTGGGTTCCTGTTGTAGTAGATGACAGGTTGTTGTGTGACAAAGATGAATTTTCCAGTGACAGCCTTCTTTATTGTAGCAGCAAAACTGTAATTTGGGCATCTTTATTGGAAAAGGCCTACGCAAAGTAATAAAAATTTTTCAATAAAAACATTATAACGTTATAGATTGTATGGATCTTACGAATTACTCAATCAAGGAAATGCATGTGACTCGCTGACAGATTTAACGGGATTCATTTCACAAAAAATAAATTTTAAGGAAAAAGGCTCACTTGTAAAAACCCAGATTATAAAAATTATAATAAAGTCTTTGAAGCACAACTGTATGATGGCATGCAATGTAATAATTTATTACTAATAACTTTTATTATAATTTTATAATTAAAAAATTATTATTGTAATTTTAATTATTTTAATGTATTAGATGACAGAAAATCCTGAAGGTTGATTTTTTTTAGAATTTTTATTAATATTATTATTAATATTAATATTAATTATAATTATTGATAGTTCCATGTGGATTGATAAATAATCATTCTTATACAATGAAAGAATATAAAGAGGTTATATTTTTAAATTTAGTATTATTTTAATAATTAAAAATAAAAAATTTCATGAAATAAATCATTTAATATGTTTAAAATTGAAAATGTTTGTGTAAAAATTCTAAATTTCACGAAAATAATGATTAAAATGTGTTTAAATAATTAAAAAACTTTAGGAAATAAATACTCAAATGTGTTTAAAATTGAAAAGGTTTGAATGAAAAGTGTACATTTCATGAAATAAATGATAAAAAGTGTTTACATCGATTAAAATGTATGGAATGTCAAAATTTCACGAAATAAATCATCAAATGTGTTTAAAATTAAACATTTTTATATAAAATGTCTAAATTTCACGAAATAATTATTCATCAGCCTCTGAAATTTGAAACAATATAAAAAAAGTTGCAAATTACAAAAACACAATATAAAAATGTAGCTGCCAGATAAGTCACATTCATTCAGAATAAGTAATCCTCATAACGATGGTAAAGGTGTATGGACTGGACATGTAAGCTATGAAAAAGTCAACAACCTTCCTACACACAATAGCACATTTTGGTACAATTAATTCATACTTTTTTTATATTTCACAGATATGAAAACAATCAGATATATAATTAATAATTAATAATTATATTCAATTATAATTGCAATTATTCAATAAGAAACGAAATTTAGGATATCTGAGAAAATATTCATTAAATATTTTTCTGTCCTAGACGTTGGGTTGTGTAGTATCAAACATTTATCTAAATATGAAGAAAAAGATAAATATACATCATATAATAAAGATGATAAAATCTACAAGGCAATCAAATCTAGTTTGAGGGAGTCGATAGTGTATGGGGAGTGGAGTGAAAAGCATATAGATAAATGTATAATATAATATTACAAATATTAAAAATTAATTAAAATATTTTTCTAGTTGAGCTCAACAAACATCCACAATACAGAATTTCATTAGGAAAAGAAGGAGACGGTGATGAAAAAATGTACACTTTAATTGTGGCTCTGACTCAAATACCTGTTGTGGATATGCAAAATTTTAGCAAAATTGGATTTTCCATATACAAAAAAAAACAAAAATTGCCAACAAAATTTGATGATGTTAACAATAAGGGACTTGATAAGAATGTAGATACTGGTCATTATATTTTCCAAGATCCGATATTCGAACATTCAACACTTATAAGGTACAAAACTGTCATTAAGAGGTTTTCATTCACTCGAGGTGGATATATACTTATTCCAAGAATCGAGAAAATCATTGAAACGGGATATGTACTTCGAATATACACGGACGAGGATGACGAAGCAAAGTAAATGTTGATATAAATAATTTTAAAATAATACTATCTAGAATATTTTATAAATACAAGAGTAAAAAAGAATTGGTACTTCCCATCTTTAAAAATTATCAACGTAATTAATATAAAATTCCCACCGATTTAAAGTTATGTTTAGTCCATGTTACTATAGTCATATTTTTACACACATTATTTTTAAAAAAGTTGTAAAATGTCCATTTTGAGAATGAATGAGACTGTCATTTCTCTCCATTTATGGTTCATTTTACAAACAAATTTTTTTAGTATAATTCACGTACAAAATTCAATTAAAATAGTTAAAATTAAGTCACAAAACATTAAATATTCGCACTTTTATAATTTTATAATTTTTATAAAAAAGGTTTTTAAAAAATTTGAAATTTTAATCCTAGTTAATAATCTGGCTATAATAAAAGAACAATATTCAAGAAACTCAAATAAAGGGTAATATTATAAATTTAATTAAATTAAATATTTTTAAAAGCTATTATGTAACTGAAAACGACATCATATCTATTAAAATAAAGATTTTAGTTCATGTGTTTGCCGAAAAGGCAGGTTTTATTACTTTTTAAAACAATTATATTTTTAAATAAAAAAATATCCTAGAATGGCCGACTACACGCTTTTTCAGAGATAAAATGTTTAGACACATGATAATATCCAAGGTTTGTAAATTAGCAACTAATAAATTTTTCATACTTTTTATCCATTTATTTAAGATAAAAACTTAGAAAACACCGATAATTTTGTACGGACTGATGAAAAAATATAGGGTTTTTTAAAAATAATGTAAAATTAAATTTTAATAGAATGCTTTTGGAGACACAACCGAGAAAATAAACCAACATGAGTTTAAACAAAAGTTGATAGACTTACGCCTAGTGGATAAGAATAAAGACACAAACAAATATTTTAATAGGTACTGTATCAATGAAGCAATAGACATGTACACATTTTTGGAATGTTGTATGAAAATTATACGTACAGCAAATAACACACAGGAAGATCAATTATCTGATAATTCGTAATTTAAATTATAATTTATATAAATTTTTTTATTTATTTTTTTCCAATAGTGTAAAAGCGGATGAAGAAATTGCTAAACTGAGAGATCACTTAAATGAATGTATTGCTATACTAAAGGCAAAAAATGAGGACTTAGAGGCGGACTATTTGTGTAAGTTGAAGAGAAAATTTTCTTGATATCTATTAATATTAATAATTATTATTATTTTAATTATATAAATTACTTAAAATATCAATACATTTTATACACTTATTTGATGGCAAACAACTTTTTTGTATATAATGGAGATGTATAGATCAATGAATTAGCATAATCATTACCTAATATCGATCATAATTATCAATGATCGTAACAAATTATCATTCTGTATTATTGTTTATATAATTTATCCACATTTGTTTTAAATTATTTAAATTTTTTGGAAATTGAAAAATGACTGCTTTTATCAGAATTATATTTTTTCTTGTGGTTATTGTGGCTATTGTTGAATCTGGAGTCACACAAATCAAGGACTTTATGAGTTTTTGGGGGAGGCTTAGTATGAAAGATAAATGTATCATTAATTGTTTATCAGAACAAGTTAAGGTAATTTATTAAAAAAACATTATTAGTAATAATTATGATTATAATTGTAATTATAATTTGATTAATTATTTTTTAGTACAGGTGTGCAAATGAGTGCATGGCAAAATATCTTTAAGTTTTTTCAAAAATGTTACATTTTTGAGAATGTCTATGTTGTTTTTCTAATCGTTATATAAAATTTGTATTCAATCGTATTAAATAGTAAATAAAAAGCTTCCATTATTTTTTTGGAGAAATAATTCGAAATTTAAAATTCTGAAAACGGCATTGTATTTAAAGTTCAAATTTGTACAATGTCCTCAATTTATAAAAAAACCTGGATGAAAAATCGATATTTTTGTAACATTTTATTACAGATGATATATCTGTCAAACAATAATATTGTGATACATTATAATGTATCGAGTGGATACTAATTTATAAACTGCAGTGTGGCTAGTGTGGATAATGTGTACCAAGTTGGACATCTCTGTATACTAGATACATTGTATCCGATGGATCCTCAATTTACAAAAAAATCTGGATGAAAAATCGATATTTTTGTAACATTTTATTATAGACGATATATCTGTCAAACAATAATGTATCAGATGGATACTAATTTATAAACTGCAGTGTGTCTAAGTGGATAATGTGTACCAACTTGGACATCTCTGTATACTACAGAATATGTCCTAATATCGATTATAATTATCTGTGATCAATGATCATATATACTCTCCAAATATGTCCGTGATTTACTACATGTAACACATCATTCTGTATTATTGTTTAATTAATTTACCCACATTTGTTTTAAACTATTTTAATTTTTTGGAAATTGAAAAATGACTGCTGTTATCAGAATTATTTTTCTTCTTGTGGTTTTAGTGGCTATTGTTGAATCTGAAGTCCCACAGGTCAACGACTTTATGACTTTTTGGAGGATGCTTAGTATGAAGGATAAATGTATTATTAGTTGTTTATCAGAACAACTTAAGGTAATTAATTAAAAAAACATTATTAATTACTAATTAGTAATAATTATAATTGATTTATTATTTTTTTAGTACAGATGTGCAAATGCGTGCATGGCAAGGTATGTTTAAGTTTTTTCAAAAATGTTTCATTTTTGAGAATGTTTATAAATGTGGTTTGTCTAATCGTTATATAAAATTTGTATTCAACCGTAAATTGTTTAAAATTAAATTATTATTCATATTGTTTTCAAGGAGCTAAAGTTATTTTGTGATATTTTTCTGAATTTTGATAATTTAATTTTTTTACGGTTGGCGACACCTACTTACCCATCATAAAGGACTATATAAAACCTGGAACACGCATTATATCGGATTGTTGGAAGGCATACGACTGTTTAGC
>JAUZND010001917.1:0-13179 GCA_034780555.1 Coelogynopora nodosa
ATTATTTCATCTTCTAAAAAATATTTTTTTATCTAATTTTATTAAAAATTTTTGGTTTTAACCCCCACCCCCCCCCCCCCCCCCCCCTTGGATCCGCTACTGACATGAAATGAACACAGTTTAGTAATAATTTTAGGATGATAATTAGAATAACACGCGATGATAATCACGATCGTACTCCAGAATTGTTAATCAAAACGAATGTGTTACCATCAAACCACCAGTATTATATATTTAAATCCAAAATATACCTTTTATGTACTCTATAACACAGGCCTGGAGTGATAAGATGACATGTCAGACTTGTGAATTAGAAAGTTGTTACTTATAATTTAAACTAATACTTTTAAAATGGGGAGGAGTTTACTCAGACATACTGTTTAAAAATATTATGATTAATCACGTAAGTATATGATTGTAATCAAACGAATTTGAAGCTGTTTAGTTATGCTACAAATTATTTTACACATTTCGTTTAAAAAAATGTTATATAATATCTATATATATAGTATTTATATTTTTAGCTATATTTTTAAGTATAGTTATAAAATATTATAATTATTGGTATTATTTCTTGGTTACCCTATGTCGGATATTACCAAAAAATCATTAAACTCACTTAAACAATAGAAGTATTATTTGATTGGAGAAAATAGCAAGCATAACTCTAATTTATATCATGAAGGATAAATCTATAATTGTATTACATGTTAAAAGACTATTTTATTTATTGTACATTACTATAATTAATTTTCTGTTCAAAGATGTCAAAATAACTATTCTGTTTACTTATGTTAACCGTCTAACTCGTTGTTTTCATTCGTTAAATTAACGTAACGTTATATTGTGACCTTTTTTCTCTTTCCTATCATAATAATCGATTGAATATGTCGATGAAGAGTTCCCGTTGTTTGTGCAATCGATCGTCTCTTACAAATAGTTTTGAAAAATAGTAAATAGTGTGACCAAGTATATCGTTCAAACGGGTAGATGAGAACATTTGAGAAAACTTGTTCTGGTGGTAGTTAATTCACGTATATTTTAAGACAGTGGAAATCGCGTTTATAATATATATGATCTATTTAATTTAATATCCAGCAGGGACGCCTAGAATTCTAGAATTTTAGGTGTTCCATATGTCCATAATACATAAATGGTGTATTAATGCACAGAAATTTTCATATTTGATTGTTTTTAACAGAAGAACAATATATTAAAAATTTGGAAGATTAGAAAATCAGTTTTAATCTGATTACTTGAAAATCTTTTAGCAATTTATTATTGTTAATATGAAAGATTCGTTTAATTTGACAATAGTACTGATTTGATTTGCACAAAGCCCCATGATTCCATGTTGTGCTATATACTATAAAATATAAATAACATTTTCAATTATTAATGATATTAATATTTAAAATGATCTCATTTTACAATGTACATAATATCTTTCTAATAAACTATAATAAGGTCATAGCGGATATTGGTCGTGAGTGGTGACTAATACAGTACTACTATATTTAGCTAGATTCAATAGAAATTAGTACTATACTATGTTCTCTTCTTCCTCTCTATATAGCCTGGAAAGAGGGACACTTACTGTGATTTATATGTGAACATTGAGATCAACACCGTTCCTTGCACTGAAATGTCGCAAAAGAATGTTGACTTATAAATTAGTGAACTGGTTGTGTTTCTGGTTTCATCTGGTCAGAGTACGATGCAGCTAACCTTGCAAGCGGTATATAGCTAAGATTAAAGTATGACAAAAGACATTTGGTGCTTTCTCCAACTGTGGTTTGGCGATGCGTTAAACACCGATAATTATACTACGTGGTTTGTGTAATTGTGTATTGAAAATTGTAACTTTAAAATTCAATTAAAAAGTTTTAACTTTTATTAGTTGCTTAGTTTTATTTTCTCAATTTGTAAAAATATTGTGATTAATCATGTAAGTATATGATTGTAATCAAACGAATTTGAAGCTGTTTAGTTATTCTACAAATTATTTTACAAATTTCGTTTAAAATTTTTTTATATAATATCTATATGTAGTATATATATTTTTAGCTATATTTTTAAGTACTGCTATAGGTATAAAATATTATAATTATTAGTATTATTTCTTGGTTACCCCATGTCGGATATTACCAAACAAAAAAATCATTTAACTCACTTAAACAATTTAATTAGGCATTCATTATTTTATAGGATGTAAAATATGAAGCTTATAAAAAGTTGTTATAAATATTTATGTATATTACAAATGTTTGAAAGAAATATATATAATTGCGTTAAGTATTTCAAAACGTTGAATTCTTATTAAATTCATTTCCCAATTGGCATTATTAAACAGCTTATTGAAATAGCTAATTTTCTTATTTAAATTCCGTTATATCTGCATATTATTTATTTTTACTTAACTTATTAATTACTTGATAATCTTTCCTCAATTATGAATTCCATATGATCTGTAAAGTACGCATTGTCTATGTATATGCATTGAACTCCAAATTGCATGCAATGTCTTCAAAGTTTGAACTCACAAGTAGAAAATAGGTATTAACGGAATATTAAGAATAATAATAAAGCTTTAAAAAGTAAAACATAAGTGTACTATTGCTTTAAAGAGTCTGATGAGATTTAAACTCATATAGAAGATCTTTATGTGTCTGATATTAATTGATAA
Source organism: Coelogynopora nodosa (assembly GCA_034780555.1). NCBI lineage: Eukaryota > Metazoa > Platyhelminthes > Proseriata > Coelogynoporidae > Coelogynopora > Coelogynopora nodosa. Next base: position 2,687 of record JAUZND010001917.1, read on the forward strand.
AGGATTCCGAAGATGCTCCGTGGCTATACAATCTCCGGGACTACTGGTTGTAGACACATTGAAATTCCAGATTTAGACTTAACGAATGTGACTCATATCCAGTATAAACCCTTCATTTGCTTCACCTGTCTTCCCCCCCTCTCCCCTCCATACCACATACAGCTAATCGCCTACATGGGACGGGGGCCCTTCAAAGACATGCTCGTCTCCCAGTCAGTCCTCATCGGCTCCATTCCCCAGCTCTCCCACGATGAGGCTGACTCCGCCATCTCCGCCTCTTCACACACGGCCTCCTACGTCGAATCCGCCATTGGTGCCGCGGCCACCGGTGATGGTAACCAGAGCAACGGCAAGACCACATACAACACCGGGTGAGTGTTCTTTCTAAATATTTTGTATTAAAAAGATGTAATTAGTTCTTTTCAAATATTAGTGATATTGTTCGGAAATATTGGGCGGTTGCCGCTGCTATTTCTGTATAAAAAAGCGGTTATGTGAATATTATGTTGTCGACTATCAGGGACGGATCTAGCATTTTCAGTTAGGGGGGATAGTGAAATCTTCTAGTTATTAATTTGAAATACTCTGAAAGAGAAAATAATGCATTAACAAATGTTTGTCTCCCCTGGATCCGCCCCTGACTGTGACTATGTTACCGCAGTACAATAAATTGCTGGGTGGAATTGATTACCGAACTGATTGGAATCGACTTTATTGGTTAAAGCTATAAGATACATACATTTACAGCCATACGAAAAATCGATATCTATGCATACAACATGATTTTTTAATAATGCACAATTTAATGTTACTATACAATAATGTCATTCATTTGATGCATTTTTTTGAAAATTCCAACGGGTACTTCATTAGATATTTTTTTGTTGCTTTGCTTGTTGCGGAAAGAGTAATATTTTTATTTTATTGACGGACTTTTCACCTTTATACATATTTTGAAGAAGTATATATATATATTGATTTATTTTTTGATAGTTTCAGAAAGATTAGGCATTGCAGGCGCGGTTCCTGGATTTTAATAAGGAAGGGTTCTAAAATTTAAAAAAGGCACATGGTCTAGACATTTGAATACTTTATTCTAAATACCATAACTATAATGAACAGAAAAGTATCAGTAAAATCAACATGAAAAGAGAACTTCATTTTTAGGGGGGGGGGGGTTACAGAACCCCTGCATTTTAAACGAAGATCCTTAAATAGTCTTAAATGGAACACTTTCTGTAGGGAATTAACCGTAAGTAAATAATATAAAATACGCTTAACCTTAATGTCTTTGTTAACAGAAAATTAAGAAACAATAACATAAAAATGTTAAACACGAATTAGACCAATTTAAAATATATTTGACAAAAATATGTGTTTGTTTAATCAGTATCAATTAATTAATATTTCTTTCATGTTTCATTTAAACATCTCTATCTCCTCCCTCCCTCCAGATCGGTGTCATCGCTGCTTAAGTTCGCGCCCACCTACGTCTACTACCCCACGATCGGACTCACGTCCAACACGACCGCCGAGGGGGATACACCGCGGAGCGTTAAGAGGCGGTCGATACTGAAGCGGAAGCGGCCCAACTCGTCGGCCACTGACACCACTTCGATGACATCAAGTTGGATCACGCAATCGCAGACCAGTCTGGCAACACGCTTTGAGACCCCAGTCTAGCTGGGGGGGACTTGTATGAGATAACTGGGGGAGGACTGTCCATCAATGTCGTTGTACTCTGTAGGGTGATATGTATTTGTAACCCTCTTTTATGTGATAGCGGTGATTAAGAATGTGATATTAACATTCAAGGATGCTTTCAATAGGAGAATTAGGACAATAATTTCAGAATGAATAATTTATTGGATGTCTAAGCGTGTCATTGTTATCAGTGAAGTAAAGTGACTGTCGTACATTTAGAAAGTAATTTGAAATAATTTACTTTAATTAAGTTAAGCTAAATTAATTTCAATAATATAACAGAAAATGATCACGGTATCTATTAATTTCGTCAAGCGTTACATAATTCAAGTAGTTTAATTTAAAACCTGAGTAATACCTCAAGTTTTTTTTAAATATTGATTTATCAACTAAAAAACGTTTATTTATAGGTTCAATATTTTATTGTAATGTGTTATGCATTATTCTCGCTCACTTTTTCTCTATACTAAATATTATTTATTCTAAAATATAATTTTCAAAATTAATCTACTATGGCTATCGTCTTCTAGACCACTATCATTTCCCTAAACGGGGTACGATGCACAATGTGAATAATACACCAGTTTCTACTATCTAGACCATTGTTGTACTATATTTGTTTTCTAAAATCAACTATAAAAATCAATAATACCGATAGTATTGTATATCATGACAAATAATGTGTGTAACATCCAGAGTCTATATCATATCAAAATCCAGATGAATAAACTATTAAAATAGATTTTTCACTACTTACTAATCAAAATAATGCAATCTGATAATAGTTGACAAAGGGTATTTAAAAAAAATGCCCTGTGAACATATTTTGTTATCTAAAAACATTTCATTTCACTTGGGAACGATAAGCTAAGATAAGCAGATTTACTTTTTTCCTGTATCTTCCCTTCCTTCCACTTCTTTGCGCATCGATTGCATGGACAGCTATTGGTGTGTTTATGGCTTTCATTGTTCAAAGAGTATAATATATTATATAGGCGAATATTCTAGCTTTCATATGAGTGCTATATTTATACGTAGGTATAAAAATAGACTGACGAAAGAGCATATCCTTGAGGTTTTAAAAGTGTAAATTGGGTGTGTTTTTGATATATTCGGCATTTTTAATATAAATTTATTAGCCACAGAACGTAATATATTCGGTCCTCAGAATGTATGTTCTATTTATTACTATAATAATAATTATTGGTACTTTAAATGTCAATAGTTGATTTTTTGTTAACCACATATCGAATATTTTCATCGGGACCAACTACTAGTAATTGTACCTCAGTCGTGCCTTTTTCATGATTTACTTGACGATAATATATGCTGGCAAAATATTCTATTAATAATCGCTGCTCGTGATATTATTGAAATCACTTTGACAGTTTTAACACACTATCATCATTTATTTACATTATTATACAGGTTTTATTGAAGTTATACAGTACATAATACGCCTTATAATTATTTTTTGTGTGTCTGTCTGTATATCCCTATGGTTTTACTATCAAATGCTTATGTTTTTGCAATTTATAGTATTTTAATGCGTCAACCATACAGATAAAAACAGTTGAAACTGTATTGATTGCTCAAAAATAATATACCCAGTCGTCAGGGCAGTATTTTAAACATTACCAGACAGATTTATCAAACTAGACCTACAAACGTTTCTTAAACAAAGTATTATATTATAGTGTTGTTATCTGAAAACAAATCTAATTTTTACAGAAATATTTTTATGACAACGAAGCCTATTATTTATATTTGATATCTATGATAATCAATGTTTAATATTTTTTGTTTGATATATAGTATACATTTTTAGATGTGATAGTATTGTGCTGTGCTGTGTTACATTTGACTTTTGATTATCTTTTACACATTATTGCAATATATGTATCTGTGTACAGTTCGAAAACAGCTCTATAGCTTATAACGTTGAATATTATTACAAAGGTAAAAACCTTCAATATTGATAAGATACTACTTGACAGAGTGTAATATATACCATCTAGAAATTCTATCTATTATTTATTTATTTTTGTCTTAAATAATTGTAGATTAAACTTTCATAATGGAATGCTGCAATAAGTAGTTTCTCATTTTATTATAGTTAAATAACAAATGTTATATCACATATTTAATAGCGCAGATACTACTGCCAATAAATCGGTTTCCTTCAACTGTCATAATAAATTAAGGGCCAAATTAGTACTCTGTTGATATTGAATGTCTTGCATAGTTTGCAGAAAAATTCTATTCAATGTAGGTTATTTATGTTTGATCTTGTAATATCTCTTTATATTATTACATATCGATTGTATTCCGTCTGTTATATCCCTGTTACTAATTTTTATAGTATTTATTAAAATACAATAGAGTAATTTGTATGCTTGAGTATATAACAACAAATAGAGCAAACAATTAGTTATCATTTTAGAGCCTATTTAGATTTCCTCCTTGTATTTTAAACATACCACGTCTGCGAGGTTAAGACCACTGTATCTTGTATTTCTTTAATTAATCCATTTGCTCATGTTCACCCACAATCATGACGACTACACACGAAATCCATTATATTTATTTATAGTTTTATTATAGTTAGCGTATTTTCTTTTTTAGTTTCCTATACCATTCATGTGCATTGGTAGTTCATTCCAAACGATCGATGCTATATGAATTAATCAAATGTATTTTTTGTCCATTGGCTGTGACAAGAGCCTTCCTACAACTGTTGTTATATATATCTTTCACTTGTTATATGTATTATTATTATACATTGTTTTTGGTTTCTATACAAGTTAAATCGAAAAATATATGATATATATCCTTTGTTTTATAATGTGACGTTTTTCGTGGGGTATTGCTTTCATGTTAATATTTTGGGAATTATTGAATTAATTAATCAAAACAACTTCAGCATCTGACTACTTTTCACAATATTATAATTATAAAAGTCTAACTAAGAAGGTCCAACTGAAGAGCCATTTTATACTAACATTTCCTAGGTTTCTTGATGTTCAGCGGATTTCACTATTGTGTGTTACAATTTTTATCTTGCTGGTATCAACCAATTAATATATTGCAATTTAAATATTATTTGTAGTTATTAAGTACTAGAAAATACTAAACCACTATAAACGAAAAAGATCGCCTAAATTGAATGAAATAGAATATGTTAATTTATTTGAATAATTCAACCTATTTTACAAATATAGAAGATAATTAAACAAAGTGATGGTAGACAACATAGCATTTTTATTTCGTAACGATATTCACTATTTATATTAACATAAATATTTTTATATACATCCCCAACTATTCTTTCTACTGAAAAAATATGTTGTTATATTTTTTAAATTAAAAAACCTTACTACGGTGTGTTACATGATATTATTCTGCAAATTATAATTCTAGATTTTTTAAAACTGCATTTTCATATTTGAGTCTATTGTTTAATATAATTAGCTAGGATACTTCATACCCAATATCTAGTCGAAAGAATAAATATTGTTTTCCACATAAGCTTTTGTATTTTTTAATCATATTCTTTAGATAGTTTTTATTAATTTAATGGGCTAAATATTGAAACTGAAAATGTTCATAGGTTATATAATTATTGTATTCTACAGTTTATATTGAATTTCAAGAATGATTTTTTCCCGTATTTTTTTAGTTCAAATGGATCGTTTTTCAGAATCGTTCAAATCTGCAATAAAAATTCAATGCCTAGGTAGTTAGGTAGGGTTATTAATAATTGTTGCATCCCAGGCCTCTAGAGTTATTTTAAATTTATTTCCTTTATATTATATTACATATTGTATTTATATTTTATTAATTACATAAAAATTACAGTACCTACTCATTTTTTATTGTGTTTCAGAACTTCTTATTCTTCTATATTGAAGTATTTTAAATACCTACCAATCATATAAAAGAAATCATTTGAACAATTTTTTTTACTTTTTTTGCATTTCAATCTATCTTTATTTGAAGATTTACCTTTAAATTACACTCTGATCAGTCTGAAATATAAGATACTCATAATGCACATGAAAAGGCTCCATGGATAATTAAGTGGGTGGGTATATTTCTTTATTTTTTAAATAGCACCAAAATCATGCATGATATATACATTTTTTGTTATATTATTATATTTAGAAATATTCAATATTTATTTTTATTATAAATACATAAGTATAACTTCAATTTAAAGAATTTAATTAAAAAAATCAATTTCAATTTAAAGTATTTATTCATGATATTATATATACTATAGCATATATAGGATACATTGATCTTTCTTTAAAAAAAACATTTCACTTTTTTTTACTTCTGAGGTTATCTCAAATAGGGATGGATAGCATATAATGAGCTATTATATAAAAATAAATATTATTGAAATTTTTGTTATTTAATTGACAATAAATAGTTTTAAAAAAATAGTTAAAAAATAAATACTCCTTTATAATGTAATAAAACTTTTATATTTACTGAAAAACTCATTATGTTATAAATTATTTCTCCAAATCATACCATATTTTGCTATTCTGAAAGTGCATTCTTTTGAGATATATAGCTCAAAATATTTATAATAATAATAAATAGTCATTATTATAGTATAAATATATCATTTTTCACAAAAAACTTTATTTTTACTAATTTTTTACTATTAATTAATCCCTCAAATTTGGTTTGGTGTGTATGCACCCCGGCCTGAATATTAGTTTTCAAACTATAAACAGCAATACAAAAGTTGAAGCTTTTACCAATGGCTATATAAAATCCAAACCAATTTTTGTTAGATAGTAAATCTGTTAGACATCTTATTGGCTAACAACTTTTATATAATTATTGAATTTATTATTCTTATTGCAAGGTGACCATTTATCACTCAAATCTTCATTATGTGTTTCTTGTAATACTTGAGTGCCTAACTAACTGCCTAGTTCGATTTAAAAATATGAAATTATGTTTGGATTCTTATGGATTATGTTATGATAACAATTTCAACATATAACATATATTATAAAACTATATTGTAGTTATTTACAATTTGTCATATTTTTAGTAAAAAAATTAATTCAATTCAAATAATAAATAACAGTTACATACTTTTATTGTGTATATGAATGATATATTTCTGAACATAAATCTTGTATATCTAAGAATAAAATATTCATATTGAATTTGTCATGAATAATTTATAAAATAAAATATTATGCAATATACTTCAGTAAATAAATCTTGAGCATCAATTATATATTTTTGTTTTTGAAAAAATACTTTTATTGTAGTTTATGTGTCAGAACATAATATTTGCAGAACAATACAGCAAACTATAATCTGTTGGAATTGTGCCTAAGCTCAGTTGGTCAGTTGTTAATTACACTATGGCATTCACTGAAAAGATGAGTGCTAAAACATTTGTATAAAATAAAAGAATTGCACAATGAATCATTGTTTCACACTAAATGAAATTGACTCCACAATATCTGGTCAATGGACTAAAGCAGTGTTCATAATAAAGCACTCTTTTATCAATTGGCCAACTCAAATAAGTAATGTAAGAAAGCAAGCTATATTTATATAATTGTTTCATTTTTATCATATATTATATATACTAGCTTGCATAACACTGACTGAAACATAATCTGTTATAAGCAGAGTAGACTACTATTACATGGAAAAGACAATAGGTGTGATGTTATCCTAACTCAAATTGAGCATATATTGCAATGAGACGTAACACAGGCCTACTGAAATAAAAAAATTAGGGGTTATAACTTCGATTAATTTTAAAATATATAAATTACGTTTCATACAAGTATAAAATAAATTGTTTTTGCATTCAGTGTCTATCACTTTTCTTATATTGACCAATATAAATTTTGTACCCTTATTTAGTGAGGTCTGTCCAGTGGTGAAGTCATCTAGAGAAGTTGCATTCACCATTTTGCAGTCACTATAAATGTATCTCCAATGATTTTTAATATAACTATTTTTAGAAATGCATTGTTAGATATTTTTAACTTCAAGTTAAATGTAAGAATAAACTGTTGATAAGCCCATTGGGAAAAGGTTAAATACCATAACTAATTTATTACAAGACAGGTATGGAATTTCATATCATTATATGGAAATTACTCAATTCTAATAAATAATAAAATAATCAACCAACTATGTCTATTAAAATTTATAATTTTTTAGAGTATCAAATATAGAAGCAAACCTTAAAGAAAACTAATATTCTGCTGAATATTTGTTAACAAATGTAATATATTAAATTCCCTCTTATACAAGTGGTATTGTTATGCCACTTTCATCATATTAATTACCAAAAGTCTACTTTCATTAATAATAGTATTTCATAATATTTAATTAATTTGTTTAATAATTTTAAAACGAGAATTTGAACCCAAAATTAATAATTCTTAAGATTTATTATTTAGATATTTTAAATAACCTGAAATGTAAACAAAAATTATTCTTATTTATAGAAAAAGTAAAAATTTATTTTCTAAATATCAAATTTAATATTAAAATATTTTTTACAGATAGAAATGTGTTCTTTAAGAATCATATAACATATAGGACAACATTATATCTAAATGATACTTTAATAATTTATCATATTTTCACTTTTGATAATGAAAGTTTCAAATATAATATTTTATCTCTTGAAATTATGCTTTTGTTAGTTTGTGTATTAAAAGCTATACATAACTTGTACAATTTCGTTGTTTAATAAAATTATACTTTTTTTAAATAAAAGTAAACTAATATAAATGGATAGTTTAACTTAAAATATATATAGTCTAATTCTTCCTTTTTTAGTATTACTCAATTTTATATCCTAACAATATTGATACCTTCATTACCATAACTTGAATTTCAACTAATTCACAATTTTGTAAAAAATATATATAATTATTAGTACTTTTATTACAAAAGTATAAATTCATTAACCCTTACACATCTGTGTTGAGAGAATTCCTATTATGGAAGTCTGTGCTTATACGTGTAGTGGTGAGAGTATTTTCCTTCCAGTACATTAAAGTTCACATCTTACAATGTTTGCACTCAGTAATTTCAATTGCACAATATAAATGCACTGGGTATAATCAGCTATGGGTACCCATTGATATTCCTAGCTCTTTATATATACAGTATATATATATATATATAATTATATTGGGTGAGCACAGTCCACTTTTATGAGTGAAACTATGTCTATTTATTAAATATATTTTTTAATAATCTATTATTAATTTAGTATTGTTGTTAATATTGTTGTATTAAAATAAATTTGATTTTATATATATATATATAAGTTATATTAAAATTGTTCAATCCCTTTAAGAAAATAGTTAATTTTCATTCAGTTAAAAATTCAATTATTCACATAAGTAATATAGACATTCTTATTTTTTTTAAACATTCATCTATTAATTTACTTTTTAAATTAATATTCTTATTTTTAAAATCGTTAATAAGGATAAAACTACCATTCTCAAAGTCCATAAAATTAACTTATTTACTTGTTAGTTGTAATTAATTGTATAGTCACATGTAAGTATTAATACATTTTATTAGTTTCAATTGATTATTTTTCATTCCTTGCATAAATGTTTAGATATTATAAGTTGCATAATGCTGTCATGTATTTGTTATTGTTTACTATTATTGGTTGTTAATGATTATTTCTCATTTATTGCAATTAGTTTTATAAATAAATATTTGCTTTTGAAAAATTATACATAATGTTCACCTATTTACATAATTATATATAATGTTAACCTATTTACATAATTATACATAATGTTCACCTGTTTCCTATATATATATAGTAAATATGAACATTTGGGATGTATTTATCATTTTACTTCAGTTTCTGCTGATATATTTTTTATAGTTAATTTATTTTGTCTTTTTCCAAATAGGCTTTTAAGTATACATATAATGTTTCTTTAATAATATCTGAGAAATTCACTTGAACATTATAATATCATTCTGAGCTTTTTTTAATGTATACCAAATTTGCCTTTTGTTATTATTTGGAAATTGAAATGGAATTTACTGCAATTTCCTGATAATGCCAAAAGGTATATTATATATATTATATTTTTAAATAAATGGAGTACAAACATAATTGTTTTTTATGATTTAATGTTCTACTAATAGTTTAGACTTCCATTTCAAGGTTATTTATTTGAAGCAATGAAATTAATCTCTTTGCACACTGTATTAAGTGATTAATTACTTTTTATGGGCATATTTGGTTTTGAGTATACAGTATATATAGATTGTTCTAATTTTGTTATTTATTTACCAATAACACAGTTGATAAGCTAACAATTTTTAGTTGATTAGTGTTCAAATATTTGGATTTAATTTGATGAGGTTTTATAAATTGTATTTGAAATGTTATATTTTGTTATATACAGGGTGTCCCATAAGTCACGCACCACAATTTTTTTTGGAAAAGTGCAACGAGCATGCATAATGCGATGTAAAAATGTGCAGAAAGAGAAGGTCGACAATTTGAACATGAATTTTAATATACGTAACCATTTATGTTACATTATTTTATATATTACTATCATGGTCGGCGGAACCGGGGGTGGCCCCCCTTTTCAGGTAGGCGGCCTTTCATAAGATTCGTCAAAAAAAATTTGAGAGGACAAAAAGGATGCAAATAATTGAGGTGTGGGGTGGGGGCAAATTGGAAATCTCAGCCCCCCCCCCCCACTTTTTACATCCTTCCGCCGGCCCTGACTATACAA
>JAUZND010001919.1:0-13178 GCA_034780555.1 Coelogynopora nodosa
TGTTTTTCCTCGATGCGACTGTTCTCACTCCAGATTGTATTTCCATAATCATCAGCGGACTACTAGGCAAAGTGGAACATTTCGTGCAGGGTGGAAGTAATTGGACTATATTAGATGTCAATTATTTTGATATGCTCGTCACGAAATACTTCTCAGCACCTGATTCTCGAGGTAAAGCAGACGATATATCGCTTCCAAAATCGACTGAATAACAAAAAGTCGTTTTGAACTTAAAAAATACAGGCGACCAATGCCGCAAGTATTCGGTACTCGCCTGTCCACATTCACACACATTTAAAACTAATATGCAAAGACATCACAAGTATAATATTCATGAAGCCACGTACAATTGGACAGGAATTGTGTCACCTGTTAACGCGTGTGATTTCATCACATTCGAGCACCACAATCCTGGAATATACATAAATTTACTTGAGTAGGATAAAGAAAATGAAAGTCATTCGGAAAGAGTGGCTGCAGGAAAATCATCGTTGGAAACACCCGGGAAGTTGATCAATATTGTGGCTCTGAGGGATTCGGCTCATTGCCTACCCGTTGTAAATTTAAACTGTTTGCTAAGATGTCGCAAAAGAAAGGCAAATTCTAACGGGCTCACTGAAACAATTTTTGTGAACGGTGTCTCCAACCATTCAAATCTAAAATACTACTTGATGATCATCGTGATTTGTGTTATTCAGAGAAGGCAATCCCGCTTCTCCCTCCAAAAAACACACATATGGAGTTTACTAATCTGGGATTATGCTAATGACTGCCATATGTTGTATATGCTGATTTAGAGAGCACTTTGAGCAAGAATACTACTGGTGATAATGAAGACAAACCTTATGCTTTTGGAATGGTGCTCGTGCCTCGCCCTGAACTTAAAGACGCTCCACTAACTCACGGCTAAAAACACTTTGTTAGGGACAACAGCATAATTGATGCTATGCAAGTCATTGAGCAATGGGGTAGAGACGTCTACCAGTTGAACAAGGACCATTCGTTCTAAAAAGTTGTCTGGAGTAGTGAGGGAGAAAGGCAGGGACACAATAGAGCCACTCAGTGCTACATCTGTAGTGAGGAATTTCGCAATAATCAGAGTTTTAAAATGGCGGAACATGACCATCTTACTGGCCGATAAGAGTTACAGCCTGCCCGGATGCAACACCAAAATGCGGGTCGATTGGGTGTGATTCAGCTTTCGAATTAGAAGTACATGGTTCTGACTAGCACGTTTCCTGTAGATGTAATCAACTTTCCTGACAAGAAATATGGAAAGATAAAGGAAGTTTTTATCCGCATGAAGCTACAATTCAAGGATGGCGTACAGTTCATGTGCGATTCGCTAGATAACCTCTTCAGAAATCTCTCACCAGCTGATCTCAATCAAAGCCGTCGAGCAATTCCGACTTCTGCTCCTGATTCACTCATAACAGCGAAAGGAGTGTTTCCTTACACATACTTTTTCTTCGCTCGAGAAAATGTCTGAACTTACTCTACCGTCGCGAAAAGCCTTCTTTAATGATCTCTGGAAGGAGCAGTGTTCAGCGGAGGATTATGAAAAAGTTCAAGAGGCCTGAAGCAAATTCAATTGTCAGAATTTTGCAGACCACATGTTGGAATATTTAAAACGAAATGTGCATCAATTGGCGGATGTATTTGAGGCATTTCGCAACCTCAGTCCAACCGAAGACAAGTTGAACCTTGCTCATTTTGTGTCGGCATCCAGCATGTGCTGGCAATCCGCCTTTAAAATAATGAATGCTAAAATAGAGCTACTCGATGATGTCGACTTGTACAAATTTATTGAAAGCGGAACGTGAGGTGGAATGACGTTTGTGTTCAAACATCATGAGAGACAGAATATACCCAAAAAGTTAACATAAGAACGGGTGGAATTGCTATATATAGACGCCAATAATCTATATGGAAACGCTCTCTCACAGTTATTACCACACTCGCAGTTTAAATGTATGACTCAGTCCGAAATCAGTAAATTAGACCTCGAAACCGTTGATTTGAACGGTGATACAGGATACAGGTGTGAGGTGGACTTGGAGTATTCGACACATATTCAGTATGTAAGTGAAAACCTACCATTTGCGCCTGAGAAAGAAGTTATACTATCCAGCTGGTTGACTCCATTTATGAATTGTCAGAATAAAAGGATATCACCTAAACGGAAAAATGGGCTCAAGTATAAGGATACCACGAAACTTCTGCTAACTCATAATAAAAGAGGTGAAATACGCTCCAGTTCTATCTCAAGCTAGGAATGGTGCTATAAAAAATCCACAGAGTGTTGAAGTTTCATCAGGAGTCATTTTTTCGAGATTACATCCAGTATAATAGTAAACGTCGACAAAAGGCCAAGAACAAGTTCGAGAAAGATTGTTATAAATTATAGAATAACTCTCTGTATGGGAGGACATAAGAAACTCCTCGAAAGAGAATGAATTTCCGACTAACCAACAGTGAAGATCACGTGACAACTCTAGCAAGTCGAGCCTCGTTTTTGTTAACGACAATATTTAAGGAAGACCTATTCGGAGTCGACTTGTGAAAAGAGGCTGCAATGATGGATAAGCCGATTTACATCGGAATGGCAGTTCTCGAACTATCGAAGTTTATAATTTGTTCCCTTCGATATGACAGCCTCATGAAGTACTCAAATGAACTTGGTGGTAAATTCGAGATATTGGCCGGGATACCGACTCCTTTTTTCTAAGAGTATCCAACTCCAATGTTGACCAAATTTTACTTCCTCAAATGTTGCAAGACGGACTGTTGGACTCTTCTAATTTCCCAAAAGACCATCCCAGCTATTCAAGTCGATACACTGCAGTATTGGGGTGTGTTAAAGACGAGTGTGCAGGCAATCCTCAAAAGGAATGGATCTTTCTCCGTCCAAAGGCCTATAGTCTCTTATCACAAAACGGATCGGAGCATAAGAGAGCAAAGTGTGTGCAAATGTGTGTCGTCAAGAATGTGCTCACTCACAATTCGTACATGAAGACGTATAACGATCAGGTAGAAGTGAATACCGACCAGACAAGATTTGCATTACACAATCATAACATAATGACTCTTCAATATAACAAAATAAGTTTATCTTTCTTTGAAGATAAGAGAGCATGGATTGGTGTAAATTACCGCCTTTCATATGACAACCACCAACTATCTGGCTTTTTTTCAAAATATGCTCCTCAAAAACACTGACAAAGAATTGCGCCTCAATTGCCATCATCAAGTGAAACATAAACTGTAAATTGTAAATTTTTATATATTCATTTAATCTTTTATTGTAAATGAAACACAGACTTTCATCATGTCGTTTAGTTGTCTTTCTTAGACTTTGTACTTACCTGATGACACACAATAAGATCGGAACAGGATGAAAGCCTATAAATAAACGAAACTCTGCTTGATTGTCTATATCACAAATATGTTTGGATATAAAGAAACTCGACGTCTTCTTGATACATCATCATCATCATCATCATCATCGCCAAGTGAAGACTCAAGCGAAGACTCAATTGGTCAAAAGGAAATTCCTTATCAAAAGTTAACCAATCATCCTACACATGAAGTCAAGGATACACTGAAAGAAATGATTCAAATTATATATACAAGAATTCCACATGACAAACGAGGTACACGTGAAGAGATGATATCTTATATTATAGAAGAGATTGCATTCCCTTACCGTTTGAAGTATCTTTAGAGTGAAAGTTCAACTTTACTTGCAATTGAAAACAGAATTGGAGTTGCAAGTCATCCTTCAGCCGGTACTGCTATGGCTGACTTATTTCATGGTGCTAATAATACACTAGAACCACTTGTAAGAAAATGGATTGAATAATCAGTAGGCATTCTCTACGATTCTTTGATTATATGGTCATTACATAATCATGGACGGACGCTTTAAAATGGGAAGTGCAATGTCAGTTGTTGGTCCTTCTCTACGTGACATGACGGTGTTTGTTACGAATCTATTGAAAGTGCATCGCCACCTATTCACGTCACCTATTACATACATTCACTGGTATTGCGGAATTCTACAACCAAATGTTTTGAAACAACTCAAGTCGGAGATTTCCGTAATAGAAATAAGCATGCATCAAGGGTTGCCTGAAAATTTTAACAATATTAAAAGTGGGAATGTGATCATACTTGATGATCTTATGAGTGAATCGATGTCTTCTCAACTGTTGACTAATTTATTAAAAAAAATTGTTCATCATCGCAACTGCTTCCTCATTAATATTACTCAAAATCTCTTTGTAAACGGATGAGATAACAAGATTCGTTCTCTTAGCACGCATTACTTGATTCTCTTCAATAATCCTCGAGATGTTACAAGTGTTTGCAGGTGGCTTTTCACGATGCAACCGAAACGGGTCCCTATTCCTATCTACTTATAGATTATCATCAAAGTACACCACATGAGATTCGAATTAGAACACGAATTGTACCACATGAAATCTCACAATATGCTTATATGACAGAAGAGTGTGCATCTCAGGCTATAAACAAACTACTGGAACAGGAAAACATCTATTGTTTGAAATAATGGCTACAGAACGAGAGAAGAAAATTGAGTGCATACTTGTGACTGCAGGACTATTCTTTGGACTACTTGGACTGTTTATTTATTAATGGACGATTCACGCTATGCATCATAATTCAACGTTACCACATCACTGGTTAAAAGATTATAAACATCACATTAAGGAAATGCTTTGTAAAATAATTAATATGCAAAATCGGAGTGCAGCGTTTTCGGCGACAATTTGCTCTGCTGCAGGCATTTTTCAAGTTAAAGAAAGCTATTGTATAGAATGCTGATCCTGATTTTATTCAGGCACTCCCAGGCAGAAAAATACTGTATTAATACGTATTTATTAGGATCTCTGAGGTATTAATACTACGTATTATATAGGGTACTTTTGTCCCCGAATACGTATCTATAATACGTATTAATAAATACAAACTTAATACGTATCTTTAATACATAGCAGATACGTATCCAAAATACCAGCTACGTATTTAAGATACTTGGTAGATACGTATTTAAGATACCTAGTAGCTACGTATTTAAGATACCTAGTAGCTACGTATTAGCTACGTACCTAAAATACCTACCATTCAGTAAGCCAAATGAATAATACACTATTAGAATGTACAATTATAGTAATACCATACCCTGTGATAAATGTGAAACACACACAAGGGAAGGAATCGAACCTTCTGTACTAATAAAAGTACATGCACCAAGTATCCTGCACAATATTAATTTGCATGTAAGCTTAAATTCAATATTGCTATGAGAAAACTAATATTGTAGTATGATTTAAAATTCTTTGCACTTACATAAAGATTTTTTAATATAAATTGCATTGTAGTCATAAATTATAATACTTTTAGTTGGAGTTGTAGGATTAAAAATAGTTATTAATGAGTACTTCAATTTTATGCACTAAATATTATTAATTTTTATAATTTATATCTGATCAAAATTTACATAATCTGTGTACACTAAATGTATCACTTCTTTAGAATAAGCTTCTATGTATGTCATATTTTTATATTGCACATACGTACATATTAATTTACCTGTAAGCTTAAATTCATAATCGTGAGCAAAGTAAGTGCTATGTTTTATCTATAAAAAATGATATTTGATAAAACAATATTGCTATGAGAAAACTAATAGTGTAGTATGATTAAAAATTCTTTGCATTTACATAAAGATTTTTTAATATTAATTTCATTGTTGTCATAAATACACGGGGTTACATAGGTACATTCCTACAGCATAATTAATATAGTTTGTAATACTGATAATTTATAAGCATAGTACACTGGATAATAATTAAAGAAGGGCAAACGCAGTTTTGAAGCTCTCGCAAGGCAAGCAACCGATTTGCAGTAGCGACATACGTTGAAAACGGATCACGTTTTACACCTTTAGCATAATAATAGTTTGGAAACCTTCTAAGCCTCTACATTTAAGAACATGTTTGTTTGACTAAGCATTATTATCTATAAATTTTTTTTAATGTTTAGCTAACATTACTACATAATATGTCAGGGTATAAATTTACCATATTTGGCTATAACCCTCAGCGGTGTGTTTTACTGGTTGATTTTAAACATACATAAATAGACGATTCATAGTTTTTTTGGCAAAATGACTAATATAATATGGTTAAAAGATATAATGCATAATTTAACGATGTCCATGTTTTTAAATTTTTATATTCATGAATTCATCTGAATATTTCTTTTCAGATGCTGTGCGTGTCCGACATGGGGGAAGCCCCTCTGTCAGAGCTTTAAAGATACGCTTAATCAAGTTGGGAGAGACGCGTCACGAAAAGGAGACTTTCTACTGAATACATTTTTAATACCGTTTCATTAACTTTATTATTACAGTATTATAATCTGGTTATAACAAGATTGAAAGGACTGTAAACATGTGCTTGTTATATCCGAGGTACTCCAAAATTGATGTAATAGTACTACATATTAATATAATTAACATACGTAGCAATAAAAAACGACCAGTACGTTTTTCCATAATAATTATTATCCAAAAATATGAACCTATATACATATATGTGTATGTATGTACTGTATATAGAAAATGTGCATACATATCTCTTTATATATTGTAAGATAAGTGTAGTATATATGGTTTAGTAATAAGTAATAAGGTTTACTTGTTATAAGAGGAGCAATATAAGCTAGTTCTTTTTATACCATACTTGTAATAAACGGGCTATTATATAGTGTACAATAGTATTTCTATGTACTGTAAAACAGAGCTATTCTGGACAGTTTTTAGATATCTTCAACCCCTTCTATAAATTGCATTGGGATTTAAAATGTGTTTAATAATTACTCAATCTACACACCTAGTGTGCATGTGTTAAGCATAACATTTTTGTTATTCAGCTTCTACGTACTGTTTAATTCATTTGAATTAATTCACTGTCCATAATAACTGCGCAGATGGGGCTATTATTGACAATTTCAATTTTAACAAACTATTGGCATATTGAAATATTTTGTTTAACATTTCTTTACATAAAAACCAATTATTAAGTTATTCATTAATAAATATAATAAGTGTCTACTGTATAATACTTTCATTTATATCTGAGTAATACATATCGTACTTACTTTATATAGAATTCAGAAAAGTTTTCTGGCTAATCAAATTGAAGAATATTTGCCTTTTTAAATTAAAGCAGTGATATCATTGTTAACGCATTATTTGCATTGATCGTTGAACACAATAATTAGTGTTTTAATTCAAAACGTTTTCATTATTATTGTTAAATAATGTGAATAATACTTATAAAAAGTGTCCAGAATAGCCACGAGTTTTCACGCTGTCCAGAAAAGCCCCACTTTATGGTACACGTTTTGACGGGACAAGCCAAATGGCTTGTTGTAAGCGAGTTCTTGTTATAACCGAATTATACTGTTAGTAGGTAATAGTCGGAAAATAGGTTACTTTCCTATAATAATTCATGAATAAAATAGTTTATCATATGTTTTATTTTCACATATTAAATAATCACATTCCAACAATTCTTCATATTGTTATAACTCTATGTAATTAAATATATATAATAAAGTGAAGTAATTGTATCACATGTATTCCATTTTGTAGGTGATAACTGTCTATTACATTAAATATTACTTTTCATATCATTCATGTTTTATGATTCAGTTGTAAATAAATTGATAGGTTATGATTATAATTAAAAACAGGAATAACTAACTATTCTGCAACTCTCTATTTTAACAAAAATATAAGTTTTATGGAAATAAAATGAATGGAACATTTCATTCGGAAAATCAATGGAAAATGGCAGCGCCGGCCATGGTACAAATAATGTTTTGTAAGGTTAATTTTAGATAAACTTTTTGTGACCGTGTTTTGATTCATGCGAGATGTGCAATTATTTAATATAGATTTTATTAAATACATTATGTGTTTTGTTAATGTTTTGTAAAATAAAGTAAATACTTTATTAATTTTAAATTAGAAAAGTAATCGGTACGCACATACATACTTACCATAAAAAAATTACTTATACATGTATGTTTATATAAGTAATTATATAAGTATTTAATAGATGTTCCCATTATTTGATGATAGTTTCGCTTTATTGGTAATGTTTTGTAAGATAGATTGTTGATCAATTCTACATTAGCTATATAGCTGAGATAAAAAATAAAAACATTTATATTTAATTGCGTGTATACATATCATGGATAAACAGTATGATCATGTGTGGTCAAGGATAAACATACATGATAATGCGTAGACATGGATAAACATAGATGGTCATGCATGAATTGACATGTAATCTTGCATGATTATGTGTGTATTTCCCATGATTTATCACCTATAGTGGAACTAGACAACCAAACTATTTCGCCAGTGGGGAAAGTATTAAAAACAAATTACTTTTATCGCTTGAATTTCACGTACCATTAAAGCTCACATCACAGAGATATAGCCAGCCATGGATAACTCGTAAAACTAAAGCAAATTTAAGAAAAATAAACGCCTATACAACAGGTTATTGTATTATTTTAAAACTATTTTATAGGTACCCTCTCCCTAGGTTTTATTACTTGCCGATGATATTGGGAGCTAAAACTTACAACATTAATTAAAAGAAATACGTTTATCGTAAAACATAAATATTTAACTTGAATAATAAAAAAATTATTAAAATATCTGCAATTTCAAATAATACCCAAATAGTGATTTATACTTAAGTTAAAGTTTCATGAAGTTTCTTAATTAATATAATAAAAATTAATCTAATAAAATAACTAAAATTAAATTAATTAAAAAATAAACAATCGGACTTTTTATTTTATTATTTTAGCATTTATACTATTCATAGCTTATTTATTATACAAGTAGTATAACAATATAAATATCTCGTGATTTGAAATCAGTTGAAAAATTATCAAGTCAATAGGTTGCATTGATAAAAAGTTATAGCATAATTATACATAAGTCAATATAGCATATTATATTGTGTTTTTTCCATAGTTTTCATAAACTAAAGCTTAATTATATTGTAATCAAGTCATATCAAATGAAAATAAATGATTAATTGTTTTGAAAAGAAAAATATCTCAACAAGTCATTACACGGTAACTGTATTCCAAATTTCAGCTCAATCTAATGATAGAAAGTTTTTTTTCCACGGGGAGCAAAATAATACCCCCTCCTAGGGGCAAACCCGGTAAAGTATGTCCACGGACATATATATTTTCCATGTAGGGAATGTCCACGCACATATTCAGCAATTACTTTAAGTAGTATTAATTTTGTATGTATGTAATAAATTATATTTCTGGTTTATTCATTTTAACTACAAATAAATTAGAGTTTATAATTGTAGTTGATCAAAATTCGACGCAGCTTTCCAAAGTTTCAATCTACAATCTTAATTATCTACCAGATGGAAATTCATTATCTTTCGGTTTGTGTTAATATTTCTCGAAATCATTTGAAGACTGCAGTTGACAACGAAGAATTATACTCTACGCAATGAAACCTAGCAAAGAACGCTTCTTGAAGTAAGAACGCGAGGGATTTTAGTAACCATAATTCCCTAATTAAGTTAAAATTCAAGAAGGCGACCGTGATAGATATATTTATTCCTCTTATTATTATTATGTGTTAACAGCAGCTTCGTCCTTGCTTTATGCTTGAGTCCTTGCTTGTTAGTTGTTTTCTTTTTGATGCAGTTATCTAACAATGAAAGGGAGCCTCTTTCACAGGGGCTAAGGATATATTTTCAGATATGTTTTGAATATGTAGTGGATAACTAAGTATGGTCCATCTCGAATGTCTCTGTCTCTATTTATATCTTCTTTCATTATATCAAGTTGATAATTTTTTTATAATCTCAACCAATTAAATTGGTAGTGTAATTGATTGTGATTTGTGACATGGAGTCACCATCAAACCTACATAACAATTTTTTTTTATATAAGGGAATTTCAATTTAAAACCCCTTTCCCTTTTTTCCTCCTCTAACCCCCATTTCCCCTCCCCTTCCCCTTTTTTATACTCCTTTTCCTCTCTCTCCCCCTTCTTTTTTCTCTTTTTCCTTACCCTACCCCTTATTTTTTCCTTTTCCTCCGCCTAACCATTCTTTTTTTTACCAACCCCTCCCCTGGACAGATAAAAGTTTTTCCGCAGAAGTATGTAGAGTCATTTCTTTTATTTTTTAAATTTGTAAAATATGTGTTTAGCCCTTTTGAAATAATGATAGATGTAGAGGCAAGAATAGCCTGAGGGTTTAGAATTAGTTAGTACCCAATGTTAGTACCCAATATTTTTGGTTCCTATAGAACAGTGTAACAAAGTATGTGTGAGTCATAATTTTTTTAATTATCGAAGGAAATTGGGAAATGCTGCACTTTGATATTTTCCCTTGAGTAGGTCATGCTAAATTACTTTTTTACAACTGGAAAGTTTAGCAATTTTTTGCGACAAATATAATAAACATCAGATACATAATTATGTTGTATCTTTTCTCTTTTCAACCATAGAACATTTTCATTTATATATGTTTTTTGTTCCACTGTTATACTTGTCTTCTCCACATAGCTTCAGTCGATCCTTCGCGCCCATTCAAAATGCAATTCTCAACAACAAAGGTAACATATCAAGGGTTCTCGGGGTTATTAGTAGTGTAAAATCAGTATATATTTTAACATATCAGTGAATCTATGGTCAATCGCGCTCATCAATTTAAATAATACTGTTGTATTTAGTGTAATTAGTGATACTCTTTTGTAATCACAAATTGACACCTTTGTGTACACTCAGACATTGTATACTATACAGACATAGTCTTCGCAAAAAAATTATAATTAGTTTTCACGTATATATCTATGCACAACGTTTATTCAATTATATTAATTTGGTTTAGTATAATACTATGAAATCATCCATGCATATCTAATTAGGCTTAATTGAAATATCGCAAACAGAGCACACACATTTTTGTATAAATTGTACATCAAAGTAAAGGTGTAGTGCAGCTGTAGTGCACCGTTCTGTAGTGCAATTATTCTAAGACATTATCTATATAAAATGATATATTAAATTTACTTAGTAAAGGTATTAATTTATTATGTTTTCACAAGATTCTACTCTACTTCGAGATTTGACATTCCCCAACTTTAGTGAAGGTCAAACGTGTAATGTAAATTCCGTGAACAATGACAAGGATATACGACGGAGGGATTGTTGGATAAAAACGCCGTTAAGACGAGTAATCATGGAATGCTCACAGAGTTCTCCCAAAGACAAGGAACATTTGCGAAATTCCCGACGTAGTTTAACACATCTCAACCTTCGCGTTCGTGAACAGGAAGTGGCTGCACTTTCACATAGCCTTGTTACACATCTTGAACCACAGCAGATGCAAAAAGTTCCACAGATAAGTAAGACACCTCAATCGAATAATCGATCCAACACTCCAGTAAGCATTACGAGTAATCAAGAACCAATCAAAGCAGCAGTTAAAGAACCACTCAAATTCATTCCAAGGATTCCTCAAAATCGCAGTGCACAATGTTATTATTTTGATTGCAATGATCATGAAGAGTTTGCATGTAGTGTAACTGTCTCTCATTCATCTCCGCGACCTAAACTGATCAAATCATTCTATTCAACTCATTGTGAGTTGCTGAGATCAGAAAAGAACTTTTACCAACCTGACGAAAAGGATTCACAACGATTTAACTTATCTCAGAATGTTTCTGGTCTTGAGGTGATGACTAAATCTCGAAATATTAATGGTCTGATTCAGCAATCACTTTACACTTTGCCCCGATCAGATTTTCTTCGTCCATTGATTTTAAAATCACCAAGGCAATATGAGAGTAGGAATTCAGAAACATCAGTTGAAGAATTTATTCGCTCTACATCAGTGCCTTTATCAGTTAGAAATTCAAATAAACGATCTATTTAACCGACTTTAATATACAATATGTATGTATATATATATATCTATTTAAATAAGTTTCCGAAGTTTTGAATGTTAGCGTACACATTTTATTTTTACTTGGAGCTGCCAGAAAGTGGTTCATTAATTATTTTTAATAATCACGTACACATTATAATAGGAATGTATTATGTGATTATATTATTATATTAAACTTACTTCTGTTAATTTATGTATGTTTTATATCATGTTCAATAATAATTTTTTATATTAATATAATGTTTAAAATGTTTACTTTAACCTTGCTTGCAGAACCTTTATATATATATATCGCTTTTGCAATGCAAAGTGTCGACGAGGAGTTCAAAAGATGAGTTTTATACCGGTAATTAAATAGAAAATTAAAAGTATTGAAATGCATTATTATAATTGTTTTCTAATTGAAAAATTATTTAATTTAACAAATTCATTTAATGAAAATTAAAAGTAAATATAAAACTAAAAAATGTAAAAAGCATAATATAGCTTCCTGGTGACTAGAAACGTGGATTGTTTACTAAAATAGTACCAAAATCTTATCCAGTCTTACCAATATTTTTACCAAATCTTATCAAGTAAATCTTATAAAATCTTCAAGATATATAAAGTTTCGGATTTCCAATCAAGATATTTGATTTCTGTAAAAATTAATCTAAAATATAAATTTCTTGTATTTGTTCTAGAATGATATCAAGATTTCCGTGACCTTGACCAATTTATAAATCTTGTTCCTAATGATCGATTTCAACTAGGTCAAGGTATGAGAGAGGGGGGATAATGGAAAGTGGGTCTGTTTGAGATTTCCTTTGTCAACTCGATAAAGACTATCAAGGTGCAAAAAAATATCAACATTTGTCAGAAAGTGGAAGATGTCAAGATTACAGCTAAATTTAATCCAGCTGAATATTATAATGAAACTGCCGATGAGGATGGGGTACAAGTGCAAATTCTGAGAATGCAATCATCAAAGGGAATCAGGGGCGGATCTAGGAATTTTAACAGGGGGGGGTTTAATCTCCAGCATCATCATGGTTACGCGGTCAGCGTAGCCTATAAGACTGAGCTCGCGAAGACTTTTTTTTCAATTTTGTGACTTAGAATGCAGGAGAGAGCATCTCAGGAATTAGTTGTCCA
>JAUZND010001920.1:0-13178 GCA_034780555.1 Coelogynopora nodosa
TTATATGAAATTATATGTAATTATATGAAATTAAATGTAATTATATGAAATTATATGTAATTATATGAAATTATATGTAATTATATGAAATTATATGTAATTATATGAAATTATATAATATACTATATCTATTGTTTAATCGCCATCTATGATTAATTATCCAAATTTGAATAATTCAACTATATTATATTTCTATATATTTTTAAATTAAAATGTTACAGTTTATTAACAGCGTGCAGTTATTATAGTTATCATGCAGCGTACAATCTCTGATGTTAGTGATTATACGATTGAATTTAGAATCTTGACTTTTGTTTGGTGGCATAATTCAAAACAAGACCGATCTGCAATAATTAGTTTAAGGAAGAAGTTGCGTGAGCGTTTTGACTCAGAGCCTCCTGAGTATCGTGTTATTAAGGATTGGAACATTAAACCATTCGAAACCGAGTCAATTTAGGAAAAATCTCGCTGTGGCCGACCCAATGCAAGTGGTGATTATATCGACGAGATTCGTGAGGTGATTACGAACAATCCACGAACATCTTCAGGCATGCTTTCTGACCAGCTTTACATACTAAGAACTATACTGTTCGTCGGGTTCTAAAGAAAGATTTACACATTAAGCCATTGAAGGTTACAAAAGTTCAATATCCAGCTCAGCTGGATTTCCAAACCGAGTTGAATGCAGCACTCTCATTCTTCAAAAATATGATAATGATCGTTTGAGAAATACGATAATGATCGGTTCAGAAATACGATAATGATTGGTTGAGAAATACGATAATGATCGGTTGAGAAATACGATAATGATCGGTTGAGAAATACAATAATGATCGGTTGAGAAATACGATAATATTTTCAGATGAATCCGCCATATATTTAACATCGAAACATAGTAATGTCATTATGTGGTCGAATGAGAACCCTCATTTTTGGGAACAGGTGCCGCGGCAACCACCACTTAATGGTATGGGCCGCAATATCAGCAACGCAGTTGTTTGGTCCTTATTTTATTAAAGGGATGATAAATTCTGAACGATATTTGGGACTTCCAACAGATCAATTTATGCCTGAACTTGAACACATAGGATTTCTATATCGGTACCATTTACGGAAATATCGCATACCCCACCGTATACAGCAATCAGAACAAGAGATTTTCTCAATAACCATAGTTCAACGGAAGATGGGTTGGTAAGTTCGGTCCATGTCCCTGGACACCCAGGAGCCCTGATTTAACATGTGACAATGCACTTTGGAGTATCGTTAAACATCGTGTCAGGGAACACAGGCCTGCGACGGTGGACCACCTGAAAGAAGTAATAAAAAATATTTTTCAAGAATTAGATGTTGATCTCCTCCACAAAATTCACAACAAAAGATTCTGCAGATTTCGATTATGCATCGACAATGGTGGAGTACAGGTGTATCCATTTGATGTTTAATTATATTGTTTACGAAACTGTTTGATCTTTTGATATGTATTTATAAAAATGTATCCTTGTATATTTGTCTGTATGCCTTTTATAAATAAATAAATGCTTGGATTGATATAACTTTTTTACGGTAGTGACTTCTGGCGCCCATTGTAAGGAGCAATTATTACATATTCGAAGATTTTTGCACTGTTGATTAATAAAATCCAAAACTATAGTCATAAAATTATTCAGCTTATATCTTTGTATATTTTAAGTTTGTCAATAAATTATAGGTCACCTATCGTAACAATAAATTATAACTAATATGTAATAGCGTATATTTATATATGTATATAGCCAACTAATATTATAAACGAAAAATATCTTCCGTTCTTATTGTGGTACGCAGTACTTAATAATCATTCACTGTAATACTTATGCTTTGAAAATTAGATTTTTTTATATACGTAGACAATACAAGATTATTTATGGCCACTTCTGTACACTTTAGGGTCTATATAGAAGATGTCTTGGACTCCATGGTTTCATTAATGGTTAAACATAACATCGTAGAGAGTACATACCTCTATGGTACTAAATTACTAATAATTACAAATAAATTAATAAACATATTAGTAATGCATCCTGTCCGATAAGTGTTTTTGTATTTGTCTGTTATATTTAAATTACGTTCAAATAGATGAGTAGGCCCTATAATACTGTTTCGTTTTAACAAATGAGTTATATTATACATTATATTCTACCTATATGTAAGGCCAGAGAGGGCCATAACATTTTTGATTGATGTAATAAAACTTTACATAAGCTATTTTAAAATATAGTTTAGAGTAGATAATTCAAGTATAATATTACTTTATTGTCGTGACGAATCATGTACATCAATATAACTAATTTTTAAAGACGACATCAAATTGAACATATTATTGTTTAAACTGATTGATTATATATGCTAAAATTGTTTTAATAAAAATTGAGCTTTTCAAAGTCAGAATTTATAAAATAACTGATTCATTTGTTATTGATTGATAATTTGTTAATATGATAATTTTGATAACTAAATAAGATTACAAACTATAGTTTTTGAATTTAATGTTATAATTTGGTTGGTTGTTCAGGCGGTATCCCCGTCAGAGGATAGATACGTCAGATATGAATCAGTCTCAGATATGTCATATATGAATCAGATATGAATCAGTCTTAGATATGTCAGATATGAATCAGATATGAATTAGTCTCAGATATGTCAGATATGAATCAGATATGAATTAGTCTCAGATATGTCAGATATGAATCATATATGAATCAGTCTCAGATATGTCAGATATGAATCAGTCTCAGATATGTCAGATATGAATCAGTCTCAGATATGAATAATATATGAATCAGTCTCAGATAAGTCAGATATGAATCAGATATGAATCAGATATGAATCAGTCTCAGATATGTCAGATATGAATCAGATATGAATTAGTCTCAGATATGTCAGATATGAATCAGATATGAATCAGTCTCAGATATTAATCATATATGAATCAGTCTCAGATATGTCAGATATGAATCACATATGAATCAGATATGCATCTTCGTCTCAGTGCGCCGTGGTAAGTCCGCCGGTCGTGGCATGACGATAAATATGAGGTGAGACCGCTCATGGGAAGACCTGGGGTCAACAACTTTCTTCCTAATAAGGGAACAGGCTCTTGTGACCCATTATCGTTCCGCGGGTTGATAGAAGGATCGAAGTAAAATCGTTACTAGAATAAATTATTTTCACCAATAAAATATTTTGTGTATGTGTATTATAGGGGAGCGAGGGTATAGATGGGGGATGGCCATCGTACCATCTACCCCCCTATACTTTCTACGACACTATCCTAATTTATTGATAGCCACATATATTATTGAGAGCTACTTATATTACTTCAATCATACTGACTGTGCATTGTAACGTTAAATAGAGATAGTATAAAGTTTAATTACTATCTATTTATTAAATATTGATGGAACATAATCAACTATTATTTCTCAGGAGATCTAAAGTCACTTCTATCGGAACACGGTGAACAGATTTCCTTATCATTGTTAACAAGAACAGCACACTATACAAACGACTAAATTTCCTCGTTAGCCTCCCAGATTGTTGTCAGGTTTAGATTACGTACGGTAAAATATTACTTTGCCAAACAGTACATTTTCTCTGAACCTCTCTGGCATGAGGGGGGCAATTGTATGAAGAGGGTACGGCAGCCTATCGAGTTAGCATTGATAGCGAGAGAATTATGTATGTATTCAGGCGGCGTACAAGAGCAGCGCTCTATACGGAGCAGTTCAAGCTACAACACGGAGAGTAATACAGTATAACTTGCTCTCGGTTGTCAAGGTTACCGCGGAGAAATAAGCACACGTTTATGGAGTCGAAAAGGAAAAAGTATATTATTATCTTGCATTGTTGTTTACTATACATTGAGTGCCGAGTACATTTGTTTGGCGTTCTTGTGAACAGAATATAATAAGGTGGCTATTTATTATTTAAAATTTAGTTGTCAAAATGGCTACTTATGATACTCCATGGAAAGATGTTGTGAATGGGAGCAATCACCGCAAAGATGACTGGTCAACTTACAAAAGTGAGTGAAATACCCTTTTTAAATTATTTTGAAAGTTTTGGTTGTGTAATGTTTTTATTCCCTAACTTGGTTTAAAATATATTATTATTATGAACGTATTAATATGAGAAATCATACTGTCTGTCACTATAGATTAAACAAGAACAGAAAATTAAAACTAAAAACATAAAATTAAAAATCAATAAATGTAGTATAAGTAACGTCAAAGGAAAAGGCAATGAGATGGAGTCAAAAGAATAAAATCTACAGGAGAGTAAAAAAGTCAAAAGATCTGGAAAACTTTCAAAGGGAAACTCCAAAAACAAATTCGAAACCACCATTCAAAGACAAAACCAACAACAAAATATTTTATCTTTCAAACCTAAATTCTGGTTAATATATGTACGGTTGGTTTTAACGTTTTTAGAGGAGGTTAACTGCTTTTTGTTCACTAAAGTTAAAATATAACCCCCATAAATTTTAGAACTTTTCCGTTAAATATTGTTTGGCATTTTCGGAACTATAATTATAATTATCGTGATCCTGCTTTTTATTTTATTTTCTGACAAGCTCCATTATACTACAATTGTTAATAACAATGTTAGTATCTATAAAAAAGAAATGTCGAAATTTCAACGTTCTTTCCAATTTAAAGTTTATAATCGAAACCAGGCCAAATACTTAGTGGCAAAAACTACTTTCAGCATTATAGTTTATGCGTTTCGGAAATACATGATTATTCGATTATATAGTGTAAAAGATATATATTTACTTCATGTGCCGCCTTATTTCTATAGAAATCAAGTTATTAATCAAAGTAATGAATTCAATTTATTCAATTCTATAAATAAAAAAATAGCCATAAATATACTATGGACAATCTAAAGATTATGAAGCAAATTATCTTATTCTCCAATGTTGCTTGTAAACGAATGATACTTAAGTATGTATCACTCATATCTATCTATAAAGTACATCAGCACGCATCATACCAAGTAATAACCAATTAGTGACTCGACTTCAACCAAAAAATACAACTATATCATTTATCTATTTATGACCAAACTCAGTATAACCAGTTATCACTAACGTAACCGTTCTCTGTCGTTATAGTAAAACAAATGTGGACTTTGGAAGTATTGTGTTTTACCTCATGAGCCTGGTTTGTGCCGTGAGCCAATTCTGGTTTGCAAACTAAAAATAAAGAATGCAGTGAAACTGTCAAGTGAGATTTTGTTGTGTCAGACTTATGTGACAGACAATTGAATTGTACTGAAATCTATTGTATAAACAAGAGGTGGTTAAAGTATTAAAGTACACAGACCAATTTATCTAGAACGTTACATTAAAATATTAACGGGAAATTTATCGTAAAATGTATAAGACCTATTCTTTAAAAGTTTCTAAAGATTGCGAAAATTAAAAATTAGTTAAAAGATTGACAGATTTCAATTGTTTTATGCAGCGTTTATTTTATATATTTTTTGTTTGTTTTTGTACAATATGCATAGCACTGTACTTTTTATAGGATATATAAATATTTTTGTCTCGCTGCCATATGTTATCATATAATTTAGAAAATTGACGTTTTGAAAGACTGTTTGTAATTAAATGAAAGGTAAATAAATCAAATAGGGTCCGTTTGTAATGTTTACAATATATTAAATTATAAATAGTGTTCATTATACTATTGGAAAAAGTAGCTAAATTTTTAATTAAACTAAACAATTTCTTAAAAATAAAATTACAAAGTTTATTCCCAAAATGCGTTTTTTGGTATGTCTACACAATGTCTACAATCTTATAAACATAACAAACTGCAGAAATATATTTTATAAATAAAGTGAATAAATAAATTATAATTAAATATTTTTTTAAATTAATTAATGAATCAATCACGATGCTGCCAGCCACCTTTTCTTATATTTAAAAAGTTGGTGATAAATACAAAAAAAAAATTTAGAAATCATTTTTATTAGAGTTCATGTAGCCATATAGTTCATATTCAAGGTATTCAAGATTCACATTTGATGAAATTGCTGCTCAGAAAAAGCACCAAATTTGTCAAAATCCTCATATTTTTTAAAGTTTATTTAACACGATGATAAATATTGCACCCAAACAATTATGATAATCTGATATGTGCTTATTGTTAAAAACAGTTCGTGTATAAAAAGCACAAAATATAGACAGAAACACCTTTAATACATATGGAATATTCTACTTTTTAAATATTTGAATAATACAAATTTAACATGTATCCACCATAGTTTATACCATAGTATCTACAAAATCTACCACAGAAATGGTATACCTGAGTATATATTAAATACAAATTAATATTTGTTTAATTAAAAGTACTTTAACTTATACTTTTTAGGTTTTCATTTATCTAAAATACTAAAGGCTCATATACAATAACATCCACAGATTTTTCAAGAAATTCAAGACTATCTTTTAAATTAGAGGGACTTTCAATTAAAGTATTAAGGTCTTCCATGAACCTTGTTAACTATTAGATTGTCAAATAAATATAACAGAGTTCTTGTGCTAAAATAATAGTTATTTAATAAAAATTAAACTATAAATAAACGATATTTGCAATAAACTTCCGAATAGATACTATCATTTTAAATCAATTTACTAAAAATAATTTCTGTTTACATTCAACAGCTATTAGTTTGGTATGTGTCAAACATGTTATGTTTTACATGTGTATTGTACAGAAAATTAAGTTAGGTGGTGACCACAAAATCTTATTTTATAATATGTATAAAATAAGAAATACGTGTAAATAATGTTTATATGATAAAAATAGGTTTCAACAATTGTTGGCGATCGAACGAGAATAAAAAAACATAACATTTGAAATGATATCGAACGATGACGCTGCAACGAGTCTAATTTTATTTTATATGACTAAAATAAACAGTTTTTGATAATTTATTTAATATAATTCAAGGTAACTTTTCTCAAAACTTATTAATAAAGCGTATCAGTTGTAAAGACTTTTCTCTTGAAAACCAAAATGTAATTTTTTAATTAAGTAAAAACGACATTTTCCGTAGTTTCAATTATTATTTTAATCAATAACACCTTATTAAAATTATTGGAATTATACCAATGTGAAACATATCTACTATACCAATAATCAATCAAATGAATAAATTAACATTATTGTACCATTAAGCACAGTTCGATTTTAGATTTATTCCATTAGAAAACACATTAAAATGCTAAGAGATTTGCTATAATATATATTATTTGTGATATATTTATAGCGAAATTCGATACAAATATATTTACGTATAATTATAATTAAAAGAAAAAATAAAAAATATTTAAAAGATAGAAGTAAATAGAACATTTAGGCATTATGCCTTAACAGTAGTAAAAACTGGATCAGACACCCTAATAAAGTTGTTAATATTTTGAAATACCATTTCCTACATGGTGCACAGGGCCACAATTGTGTTCCCAAATACGTGTATGTTTTTGTAACAATTTCTTTGATGCTTTAATTTACATAAATAAATGGGTAGTGACTCTGGCAGATCTAATGACTGGTTAATATTTTTTAATTTTCTTTTTTTTCATTGGTCATCACACACTAAGCTATATGTTATGGATCTTAGATGACAAGAAGACATACTATTGCCCTACATTTTGAGCTAGAAGTACTGAAAATAAAATATAATTGCATAATT
The DNA here is from genome assembly GCA_034780555.1 of Coelogynopora nodosa. NCBI lineage: Eukaryota > Metazoa > Platyhelminthes > Proseriata > Coelogynoporidae > Coelogynopora > Coelogynopora nodosa. Next base: position 7,753 of record JAUZND010001920.1, read on the forward strand.
TTTATGGTGAAATAAGGTACTAAATTTCAGAACGTATAACTGTTCATGATTTAAGGTTAAATCCTAAAACAATTTTCCAAAATCTCTTGCAGTGGTTATTAATCCATTTAACTATGAAACAATAAATCGAGCCATCAAAAAAGTTATAGTCAAACACATGTATTTGAGCAAACTTTTGTAACCCTGGAACAACGTCATACAGAAAATAGAATTTCAAAATATTAACAGTTTTATTGAATCTTATATTAAGTTTAGTGAAATTACAAGTCGAGACGAGAGGGCGTGGATGTCATTAATAGCAAGAGTTGGAAGCATTAATACCATATTTCCGATTATTTCATAAATAGCAAATTCAAACTTAACATCATTGATTTATCAGAAAACAAAATCTATGTACATGAAGTCATAGCAACCGAAAAACAAAAAAATGAAGGGTAGCGAGTTGTGATCCAGAGTGGACAACTATCCTACTACTCATAATTAAACATTAAATAAAAATACAACAAAATCTTTATTTAAGCGTTGCAGCAATCTATAATCCAATTGTCTGGGTCTACTTTAGTTTAAAACCTTTTGCTACTAGAGTATGGCGGAGGGATGCTGAGTATGAGGTTCTCATAATTTCCTTATATGTGAAATTTACCAATAATCATTCCCATTTATAGCTACTAATTATCGTTATCTTTCAAATATCAAACAATTGAGTAAACTAAATACCATTCACGACAAATTAGTACAATTCATTCAATTTAGTAAGACCTAGTGGATATTTTTGCTACGGATATCATATTTAATTTATTCTATCATTGTAATCTATTTCTTAACATGAACTTTACATTGAAATTACACACAACCATAGTTTTAATAATATAACATATTTTATAAAATTTACAAATTTTATAATAAGACATATCCCAAAAAAATACAGTTTGAGAACAAACATCTTACAAAAAAAAGTAATGAAGGAAACCAATAAAAATTAATTCAGCATCATATCACAAGATAATACAAATTAGTCTCACGTATTGGGAAGGCAATGCCAGCCTGTTTGAGATGACTAGCAACCTCTTCACTGTCGACGTGTTGAAGTGAGCAGAAGGGCGGTACAAACACACGATCCTCTGAAACACAGGAGCAGTGTTATTCCTATAGTCATGGAAGAAATGTTGCCAACTGAAGGTTGTGTGGTATGAGCGCAACCAAATATATCATAATTTATTGTTGCCGTTGTGGTACAATGAATGATAATATTTAGATATAGCCAAATTATAAAAACACTGCCTAAGTAGCACCGCCTTAAAAAAGGGTGTCTGCCAAAAAATAAATTATATTAATATAATTTACTTCTAAGATATGTTATGCTACTATCATATAATTAAAGTAGTATTCGGCACAATTTAAATATTTTTTCATTGAATTAAAATACAAATTTAGCATTAAAATGGAAAATTTTACAATTATTATAAGTTTTCAAACAATATATAAAAGCAATTATTGTATTTTATTTATTGAAATATATATTTTAATGTTCTTAAAAATTTAAATAATGAGAATAGTTAAACTGTTGTGCATTGTATGTTGAATGCTGTAATGTTGTCTTACTTTAATAAAGACATATTACAGTAATGGTATAACAAATTTGCCAAAATGATCAGTTAATTACAAATACTAATTTATTATGCAGAGCATTCAAGAAAATTAATTTTAATAATATTATAATAACATTAATATTATAAAAAGTACAACCCGTTTACTCCTTGTATAATTATTGTTAAATGCAAAAAGTTGTTTTCAAAACAGCGGTTTTAAAATATGCTCCTAACATAATATTATCAATGTCAAAGTAATTATAGTTTTGCAATGTATACTAATAATATTTTTTAAAAAATGCAATATTGATATTTTCTTTAAAAATATAATTTTTTAAAAACAATTTCAAAAACAAATATAATGTATCAAAATAAGGTCAATATTTTTCAAAAGTAGATGATTATTTATGTTATAAAATTAATACAGAACAATTTGGGTTATTAAAGCAAGTAAAAATACAATAACGAATCCGATTGTTTGATCTTTACTGGATCTTTATTTGTTAAATTGAGATCAATCATAAAATTTGATTTTTATTTAATTAAATTTAAGACAATATGTTTAATTGCAGAATCACACAGGTTTAGCACTTATATTGAGGCTATTTGGCAGAAGCGAATTAAATTTATATTAGAAAAATCTTATCCGTTATTTTGTTCGGTGATGTTGGGGCAAGCTGAAGTGACTTCAAGATGATAAATTTCGTATCATATAGTCTGGTTAGCAAAGTCGAAATACTGTGAAAAATTGTAATCTTCTTGGGTATTAACAATTTCATTACCTGATTTTCATTTATTTATAATACAACCGCATTTATTGATGCCTTTAGTTATGCGACACCGATATATCTAATATTTTTCATTTAATACAAGTTTATACTGTAGATAATATTTTTCGATTTACAATTGTCACCTTTATTGAAATTAATTACATGACAAAGTTTCACATTTGGCGAAACAACTACTAATATATCTGTAATTAATTAAATGTCTGATTAATTTATGTATCTAATTTATATAGCTCTTTATGTTGATCTTTGTAATTACTGATGTTTCGCCAGTGTTTTAAATTCAATTTAAAATGTATAATGATAAAAATAATAATTTATGTTGAATAATTTATATCAATTAATCCAATAAATATCGATAATTACAAACATTGCACATTAAAATTATAATTTAATAGTACAATAGTAAAATTTAAACGTTTACATTGAATTACAAATATTATGTTCCTCATAGTATCTTAGCAATAGTATTCAAGATATGCTTTGATTATCAAATTGTAGATAACAATAAATAACCTAACTCAAAACTAGTGCATCTTATTCTGTGAGCAAACATACGTAAAAAGATCATCACTACTCTTGCATTGTTCGTTCTATAATATCAGGATCGATTTCCGCACTACAACTAGTATACGAGATTTCTGTCGATGATCTATATTCAATACCTTTAATATTTGTCATGATACATTTATTTTCTATGGGTGTATCAACGTTTGAGACAAAATCAAAGGATTCACTCGCAAAGCGGTTGTACCAAACATTTTTCATGTTATTGATTGGATAATAAATATAATATAACATTGTCCCAGTGATAATATATTTAATAATTAATATCTTATTAACAATCCCGTGATAATATTTTCTATTTTATTATATAATATGTTACTGTTAGTAGATTATTATTAGCATGTGCATATTTGCTTAAAACATTTAAAATTGAGACAAAAACCTGTGAAAAGGGAAGACAGCAATGATGTTCTAATTGGAAATCTATTATCAAGATCATTTCGGCCGCCTTACCGAGTCCATTCTTATCGATACAGTGGCGTGTGAATCGGTACTGTTCACTACGATTGAGCATCGGGGCCATCAGCTCCATTGGGTCCACAAGGATCACCTTCGGATGGCAGGCAAGATATTTCTGATAGTGCGGACAGGGAAAGAGATACAGTGAGAGATAAACTCAAGTACTCAAGTTGAGCATTAAGTTGTCTTGGCTGATGTGTATATCTATATTACATGAGCAGTAATATTTATCAAGTAATATTTGGATTATATTTATAATATTATATTTAATGTCTTTTAATTCCATTATTTTTATTCATGTCATTCCATGCACGTTAAAAGAAAACATATGATGGATGGAAATTGATAAAACAAATTTAAAATAACTTACTAATTGGGCCGAAAAATTTACTGTTAATTTTAAACAATAATTTAAATGTTTCTCTGATTGTTTTCCTGTTTTTTCCATATTCCTTGTAATATCCAATATATCAAAAAAAGTTAATATTATTGTATTGTTTTCTTAAAAAATTAAATCTAATTTCGCATTCATAAAAATTTCTGTGTAAAAATAGGGTGACTTTTAAAATTATTTTAGGTACCAAATTCGCAAAGATTAAAAGGATATTTGTCATTTAGAAAAAATAATTACCTATAACCTATAAACAAATAGTTTTAAAGCCTACAACTGTATTACCAACAAATAGGAATTTTGCAATTTATTACCCGAAAACGCACATAAATAGTGCTTAATGGCTTATATTATTTCCAGATAATGTTATCGACGACAAATAGTATATGGTATGTCATTAGTAATGTAGCCATTATAAGAAGTAGTAGTATTCATTGTTTTAACCCAGTTTAATGTTAATAGATGAATTATCAGAACATTATTTGAAGTGCTAAATACATTTTTAATGAATCGATTCATATGTTAACAACAAATATGTAAAAAATGACATCATAAATGTATTTACTTCATTTAATATAGTGTCAGTATGAAATATTTTAAAATAAAAACATATTAAATATTTACAACATTAAAAATGTCGAACCTGCAACAATATTGTCACCTTGTACATAATGATCACAAAGAGTAACAGTGTGACATAGAACAATTACTTACCATTGCCTATTTCAAGCAAAGAACCAGAACCGAGATTAAATCGGTCAGATTGGGTGTGAGTTAGATGCATAATATTATAGGAAGCCAGTTGCTTAAATTGTTGATTTACACTCTGTCGATGAAGCAGTCAAGAAAACAACATATAAATTAATACGTGAACTAACTGTGCTCGTTGCGCTTCAAAACACAGGCATGAGTCATTGAATCATAATATAGTACTTTGATTTGATACATCTGCAGCTGCTTTAAATATGCATTACATTTATAACATTTCAAATGACTAGATTTGAATTTATACACAGGTTGGCTCATTTTATGCTTTCAGATAAAAGAACAAGGAATGGAAGACTTTAAATGGAAGCTTCCTGAAAACAACAGGTTCGTTAAATGAAAAAATTATTCGGTCCCACTATGTCACAATGATTTGGTGAACGCCGAATGAGAACCACACATCTAATTGCTCTCCACATAATTGTGGTTGAAATAACTAGCTAGCTCTGTTAAATGCTCAAATATACCGGCTTCATTAACAAATTAGCATTTAGTGAATATACATTTTTAAATTAATGAGAATTTGTCATTCTGTTTATGACGTGATAAAAATATATCAATAAAAACGAAATTGTTAATTTTAAAATAATTAGATTTTTAAAAGAACCAATTATATATTTGTTGGTATTACTAAACTTCTGAAAATAGTTCAATGTTAAATTATATAAGTCGATTTTTGTTTCAAAGTGGCGACTATTTTGGATGGTATAGTCATCGAAAAACTTTAAAAAAAATATATATATGTATATGTATACTACCTTTCGGTCACCTCCAAATTAAAATTTAATTAATAATAAAGCTGTTACATTATATCAAAAAACGTATTATTAGAAAGTTGTAGCAAATTTAATTCTTTATCGTTTGATA